>JAASGD010000955.1:0-14539 GCA_023334115.1 Globisporangium megalacanthum | reverse complement strand
ATGAAATCAATTTATTTTTGAACCGAGTTAAATTCGAGTCAGTTGAGGGTTGGAATATTAAATTATACAGTTTATACGTTTATACCAGACACTGGGATCTCTCTGGGATCCCGGAGTAACTCTGGATTAAAATCCAGAGAAAAAAGTGGCACATCACAGTTTGTATCAAGATCATTGTTGTGTTTGGTGGGCATTCCAATCCGTCATTAGCTGTAACGTGACACGTGATACCTGTCAGATACAAAATGCGGAAAATTCAACTTTAATGTCACTCAAATCTGCTTGACTTGACTTTGACAACGATCCTTTCGGTACTGGTCTACGCTCTCTTTGCATATCGAGTCGTTGACAGTTACAATCCATGGCTTCAAGACACGTTTCTTGTATATCTAATGGACGAGATGAGGCCCCACATGTCGATGCTACAGCACCTTTGTCTTTATAACCCACACCTACTAGTTCTCGTTTTCTTAACCTACATCGATTTGATTACTATATGCCTATCTTTAGATGATTTTACCTGATTTCATCTCTCAATTTCTTGCTCATTGCACCTTGATAAAGTGGAGAGGCTAATTCATAGTTTGTCATACGTGATGATATGGAAAACGTGTTCATGAATGTCAAATTGCCATTCATAATTAAGGGAATTTTAGGGTGGGTATGTTTCTCCGTTTCAACCTGTATGTATCTCTGGAAATTCACATAATAAGCACACGCTCATATTTTGTATAATAAGTTACATCTCGTTTTGATCTCTGGGGAAATCACAAATAAGTACACACTGCATATTTTTAAAGCACACATCGTTTTGGAGGGGGTTTTCTAAACCTCACATATGGGGCGATCGTGTTGCCTGCATCGATCCGCATTGTTGTCTTGATGTAGTAACCGTTGTCATCACGGGCTAGCACCAGCCCATCCTCAGTTTTGACCGTATTGCCGCTGGATCCATCCACAAAACAATCTGCAGCTTAGCAGAAGTAGTCGAACTGCGCGTTCAAGCACGAGTCGTAGCTGCAGGAACCCCACCAACCCCATCGGTCGACTTCGCCGGTATCACCTAATTTTAGAAATTTCGGGTTTTGATTTGAGGTGATGTGCGCCACATCAATCGGCTACTGTTCTGATGAATGTTGTTGGTCCTAACGGTGAAATAAGTGTGTGTGGTCGGCTGCGTGGCCGCCTCTTTTTTCCTCTTCTGTCGTGAAGTCGCTCACACGATTGACGATCTCCACAGGAGGCGGCACGAGCGGCTCGAGACTGCTACACGTGTTTCACCCTTTGTTGACAATTGTTCAGCCCGACATTTGGCCCACACGAATGCTCGCATCATGTTTCCATGGCGTACGACTCTGGTTGAGTCTGCTACCTGTGCACAGTAAGCTTGGCGGTTATGTTTACGTGAGCGAGGCTTCCCCATCGGTCTCCGCTCCGTGTGCGCTGCACGCTTCGGCTTGTAGGTGTACGCGTCTTTTGTCATTCTTGAAAAGTTCGCTTTTGTCTGCACCTCTTGTGTGTTATTGACGTTGGTCAGAGGGTTCACCCTTTTGCGAATAGTTCAGGATATACTCACATTTTGTCGATTACTCTATTTGGGAGTTGGGCCCATTGCGAACCGGCCGCTGAAATGCGAGCGTCACACAGGCGCCAAGGTTCTGGCGACCAAGAAGGAGCACATGTATAGATACCGGCATGTTTAAAAAAAATCACTTTCTGCTTTTCCATTTAAAAAAATCTTGATATCCATGTATTTAGCTGGTCTTTCGTCAACCTCATCCACACCGCCGCACGAACGCTCTCCATGATGGTCGTGCTCTTCTCTCAGTAGCCGAGCTCCTTTCGTGAGCTGACTGCTTGACACAGAGCTTATTGTGACAGGAATCACACAGCACCTTTCGAGGAAGCGTGTACAACGCAGGCACTCCGCGCCTAGTAACTCTCAGTTATTATGTCCTAAGACAGAAGCTTGAGCAAGACAATGGAGATGTAAAACTGTATATATTTGTGTGTGTATTTCCCCTTGTGGCTCCTCACATAATAAAGATAAGATTAACACACCAGAAACCAAAGCTGAGAGCCGTTTGGCTGGGGTAAAAAGCATTTGCATCCCTTTTTACCCTTGTCATGAATGTGTCCGTAATTACGGACGCAGCACCTGGTTGCACAACAACCGTGCTCATTGACGTAAATACGCCAATCACCGTAACCCAGTTACGGTCATGTGTAACCCCGTTACCCTTATAACCTGTAGGAACAGATTGTTGCCATACGAGGAAAGATGATGATTGGTATGCATTGGCAGTAGCTTTGTCCTGTGCTACAAAAGGTTGCTCTTTTCACGAGCGACGCTACCACCATTTGTCGTATCGACTGCTTCTGAGTGTCGGCTCTGAAGAGGCATGTCCAAAAGGGCGTGCCGTTTGACCAGTAAGCGACGTCAAGGATGCGCTGAGCACCGTCCGTGCCTCAGCACGGCTTTTTCCTCGCACTTCACCACGATTGCTGCAAAAGGGCACTGCCTTCGTCGCTGAGATTCGACTGCCTCATAAATGTTTCAAAATAAGAGTTGACTTCGGTTTAACCCCAGTTTATGCTCTGTGTGGACCCACGAATGTGTGCTAAATAAACGTTTAGAGCGGTTAATCTTAAGTTATGATAAACGTTTCCACGTCTACAGTTTCGATTCGAAACTGTCAAAAAGGCAATTTTAACCCGTAGAGTCCGAACACTCCTTCCTAATTTATATAGCCGGACCCTAAAACTAACCTAACCATATGGTATAAACCCTAATAAGGCCATGCAGGCCGGGGCAGCCCATTAAAACCTTTTTCGGGCCCTTCGGGCCAGGTCAGTTATTTAAATAGTTACCCATGCGTACCCCTTGATTATGGCCGGAATGAAAGGGTGCCCTGATTGGACTCTACATAAAACTTTAAGACACTCGAATAGTGGCCCTAATCTGAAGATGTGCCATTAAACCATTTCAACGTCACTGGTGCGCGAATTGGTCAGTTGGTCGTGTTAGTGTTTACCAGTTAGACCCTTGGCGAAGCGGACGCTGAAATGCGTGCTTGCGAGCGCCACAGCGGAGCTAAAGGGCCTCGCGGTCAAGAAAAAGCACGTGCAGAAGTATGTTTTAGTATTTTTCAGTTTCTGCTTTTTCATGAAAAAATATTGATATATTTAGAAAAGGTCGCGTGAAGGTAAACCGAACAGTAAAAAATCAAACAATTTTCAAAAGAGGTTGACCAAGTCAGATCTCGCAATAACTAGAAAAATCCAAATAAGTACGCACTGCATAATTTTATACCGGTAGTATATATCGTTTTGGAGTTTTTTTCCTGAACCTCACATGATTGTCAGTACAGTACAATTAAGATTATACAGTATTACAGTATTACTGGGGCAATCGAAATAATAGTACAATACTAATTACTTTCCAAAGTTGTCTCGGAAATTATTCGTCTTGATATTTTTCAGCGCATTTTTTACATAAAAAATACAGATTATTATTTCTACATATTTTGCAAATCGTAAACACCGTGGAAAAGAAACTATTTGATTAAAATACACTCCGACCTACTGTATGAAAAGTGATAGTGATTTAATCGATGGATTGCGCAACACTTCTGTCTTCGCAAACTCTAAACCACTATCAAATCCAAATAGCAGGTCAGGTTATACTTTAACCAAGTAGTTTCTTGTCCATGGTGTTGATAGCCCTTAAATATGGGAGAACGAGTACAGTAATCACATTATCATTCAGTTAGTGATAAATACGAGGTAAATCTCCACCTGCCACTGCTCGCTTTGAACAACTCCATCATTAGCGAGCTGTGCGTATCCATATTAGAAAATATATCCATACTAGGTTGTAAAATATACCCATATTATATATGGCACAGTGCCTCTTGACACTAAAAACAAAACTATTTTTGACAGTTTCGTTTTGCTCACGGCTTTTTCCGTGTCCAAGGGCGACAGGGCGTGATAGTTAAGCAGTACAAACGCTTGTCCACGGAGTTTCGACATGGAATTTTCCTTGTGGAAATAGTGTACTCACTGTAAAAACGCTTGTCCACGGAGTTTCCACATGGAGTTTTCCTTGTGAAATCATGCTGTAAACTCAGAAACCCAAGACACCGATGGAGCAGCGAGCTCTGGACGGCGGTGATGACCACACCTCGCCAGATCCAACCACCGCTTCAGCCGAGCCCCAGCCAATCGGCATGTTCTTTGCAATGGACGCTGCGGCTGCCGACGACGCGCTCAGCATCCTCGAGGACGGGGAGCCGCCCAGCGCCGAGGACTTTGAGCTCGGGGCTGCGGCTTCCGCTGGCATGGAGGAGGAGGACCTGAGCGCGATGCAGCTGCACGCGTTTCTGTCACGCGCCGAGAGCGACGTGGCTGCACCGCCAGCGCAAGCGGCAGCTGCAAATGACAAGGCGGACAAAGTGCCGGCCACAGGAACGCCAACGCCACTCTCTGAGTACGAAGCGGCCCGCGGGACAGTGTTCTACTCCCGACGTGAGGACAAAATGCGTGCGCTGCAGAACCACCCGTTGGTCGCCGCGGTAGCCGCAGACGGGCGACAGGTCACGTGCCGCTGCGGCCGCGCGGTGCGGCTCAACCCGCCGTGGTACATTCTCAAGTTTGAGCAGCACGTTGTGAGCCGGAACTGTACGTTTCTCCGGTCAAAGAAGCCAAAGAAAGCGAGGAGTGGCAGTCGCATGAACGACGCGTCCACTTCCAGCTCCACTGCAGCGCCAGTGGCGGCAGAGACGTCGGATCGTACAGTGTCGCATGGGCGTCGAGCCGGCGAGACGGACCGAGACGCAGCAGCTACGACAGCAACAGCAGAAGAAGGCGATGGGGACAGTGGCACAACGACAGGCGCTGAACCACAAGACGACGACGTCACGGACGGCAGTGAGCCAAGTGCCCGAGCGGATGGTAGCAGGAGACAGGACGGTGGAGCACCAGTGGCAGTGCCTCAGCACGCTGTTCCCAGTTCCAACGCTTCTGGGCCGTCGTCCTCAACGTCAGCGCAGCCGTCGCTGGCTGGTGGATCGAGCGGCTACGCGCTGCAACCGCTTGAGGTGGCGCTGGGAACCACATTCACGATCACCAGGGACGGCACCATTCTGCCTCCGTCTCCGAGGCGTCGGGAGTCAGCACGAGGCGTCGACAACGACAACGACGACGCGCTACAGCGACAGTTTGCAGCCGCTGTGCTGCTGCGCTCGCACGCGTACTTTAGCCGCGTCACGCCGGACGGCCGCTTTGTCGAGTGCACGTGCGGCAGCCTCGTTGCGCTCTCGGCGCCGTGGGACGTGGCCAAGTTCCTCGAGCATGTCGCGGCCAAGCAGGCACCGCCAAAGAAGAAGAGGACAAAGACGCACGCAGGCAGCGCAAGGCTTACGCCACAGCAGCAGCAGCGGCGGGTGCCTGCAGGTATGAAGCGGAAGCTCGGCGAAGGCGCTGCGATTCGGCTTAAGAAGAAGAGCTTTCCGAGCGAAGTGCACTGGGATCTCGCACGGACGCGTCGTCTGCTGCCGTGTCCAGGTCTCCGCGATGAGAAGATGGAGCAGTTTGTCGAAGCCGCAGTGCACCTCACAGGCGGTGCGCGGCCGCGGTTCAAGATCGCCCAGGACCTCTTTCCGGATCTGTTCCTATCGGTGCCATCGCAGCAGGATGAACCAGGTTGCTTGCGGGAAGAGCAGGCTGGGGTTGCCGGCGATAACGCCTTTGTCCCAGCTGAGAACGTGGCAACAGAGCAGGAACCACCACCGCCGCCGCCGCCGACAGTGTCGACAGATCCCCCACCAACAATTCCAGCGGTAGAGACGACAGCCGCGACAGCAACCGATGTGATCGCATCCGACGAAGCAATGGTGTCGGCAGCTGCGCAATCCGACCCGAAAGCGGCCGTGGACGCTGCCGAGCGGGACGAAACGACAGCTGACGCACCAGCGTCGTCGTCGCCGTCGTCCTCCCGTGCGAGTAGAGATGAGCGCGTGCGGGTGTCGTACCGCTTGACTGCCGACCAGAAGCTGTTGCTGCACGACGCGATCGAGGCCGAAGTGCTGTGGTTCATCGATAAAGACGGCAACAGTGTGCGCAGTCTGGACTGTCGTGGCATTGTCGACACAGGCACCGGCGCGGCCGAGTGCGGTCAGTGTGCGGCTCTGCGCTCTAACCTGAGCCTCCGGTCCGCAGTCGCGTTCATGGCGAAGCGTGCACGGTCGAGTCGCAACCCGCTGAACCGCAAGTTCTGTTCAAGCCGCGTCTTCTCAGCGCTTGCCGCTGAGTTCAACATGGACGACGAGTACGCGCGCATTCTGCGCGACCTATCGCTGGCCGAGATCGCGGACAGCAGCGCACTCAACGTCTGGTTTGATGTCGCTGAGATGGGGCTCCACGGTCTCTTTGACACGAACGCAGCGTTCGTCGGGCTCGTCGAGTGCATGGTCGCCCGCAAAGACAAGGAGCGGCGTGGTGTCGGGATGCAGAACATGCTCTACAGCGAACCGCTGGACGAGTTCTTGCGTGCGCTCACCGCGGTGTCGGAAGATGCGTGCGCGTTCTTCCAGCACCACCTCTGCGGCCGCACGCAGAGCGTCCGCCAGATCGGCCGCAAGCGCAAGAGCGTAGGCGCTCAGCCACTCGACTCTGTGGTTGCACATTCAACCAACAGCTGCAGTATCCACACGAACGACCGTGGTGGCAACGAAGCCGACGCGTCCATGGGGATGGACGAGCAGAACGCGCACCACTTGCTCTATGACGCGACGAGTGCGTTAGTAGGGCAGCCAGAGGGCGGTGGTGGCTTCCCACACCTGCTCGACGCTTCGAATGGCGCCATCATGTCGAGTCTCTCGATAACCGACATGCACGACGTCGACTTGAGCTCGTTCTCAGCATCCGCTGCCCGCGAAGTCGACGACCTCGAGCAGCAGCTTGTCGGGAGCGTCTCACCCCGTCTCGAGCGTCGTCGGTCCCAAGACAGCGCCGACAACGAGCGTGGGTTCCTCCCGCACTCGCCGTCGAGTCCTCAGAATGCGACGACGCACTCGGACGATGACGACGACGATGATGATGATGACGGCGACGCGTTCCTCTCGGTGCCGCCAGTGTCGCTCGCGTTGCGACCGCCGGAGCACGAAGCGATGACGCTGCCGTGCCCTGGATTGCGTGACGACAAGTCCCAGGCGTACGTCCGGACCGCAGTACAGGTGATTGGCGGCAGTCGCCCGCGGTACGTGATCGCAAAGGAGCTCTTCCCAGACGTGTTTGGTCACGCCAAGACTGTGAAGATCGTCGAAACGCTTGACGAGGCCCAGAAGCGCGTGCTCCAGGACGCGGTCTTTAGCGAGTGTCTCTGGCGGGTCGACAAAGCCGGCGGCTGCGTGCGTAGCCTCCGCTGCCAGCGGCTCGCAGACACCACTGCAACAGCAGCAGGCGGCCCCTGTCGCGCCTGCCGGGACCTTAAAGCGGTGCCGAACTTCCGGAGTGTGCTGAGCCGTGCGAAAGCGCCCAAGCTGCTCGCGAACGTCAAGTTCCTCCCGAGCGCGTACACTGAGAGCGACCCATTTCTGCGCAAGCTCTCGAAGAACGCGTCGTTCCGCGCACTGTACGAGCGCGTGCGCGAGCGTGCGCCGACGGCCAAGAAAACCGCTGCGTTCTGGCTCCGGTGTGCGCGGTTGGGCGTGTTTGGGAGCTTCCGGACGCACCCGGTCTTTGAAGGCCTGCTCGTGAGCATGGTCGAGGTGAAGGACAAGCAGCAGCGCGGCGTCGGGAAGCAGAACATGCAGTACCCCCCGCCGCTCGACGACTTTATGCACGCGCTCGCGGCGATCTCGCTCCCGGCGTTCGACCTCTTTGCGGCGCACTTTTGCGGCCGCTCGCTTCGGTCGCAGAAGGTGAAGAAGCGCAAGGTGGCGGCGGCGCTAGCAGTGGCGGCGGCGGCTGGGGGCAGAGACAGAGAGCAACAGCCGCCACTGGATGAAGAGCATTGTCTCGAGCCTACCGCCACCGTCATGGACGCCCACCAACAGCTCTCGGGACAGCGTTATACGCCGCCGTCTCATAGCCACCACCACCATCTCTTGGCGGCGGACGAGCTGCTGGGAGGGCGGCCGTTGACAGTGGGCGACCTGGAAGAGCACCAGCGTCTCATGGACCGGATGCTGGACGCGGTGGCATCGGACTTTCACCTCCAGGACGACGTGGCCGCACGACAGCAGCCACACCAGTTTCACCCGAGTGACAGTGGAGGAGGAGATGTGGGCGCCGTTCTCATGCCGCGCACGTACGTGGACGAGCGCGGCGTGCTGACGACCGAGATTTGAGCGAAAGAGGATCGAAATGCACGCTTTTGCTATACTGTTACTTACTAGACTGTACCAGCAACAATAGGCGAGTGGGAATGAATGTCTGTCCAGTCGGTTGTCACTCACGCGGAAGCGGCGGGTTTCTCGAGGTGCTTGGAGATGAGCCCCATGACCTGCGTGAACTTAATGTCGCTGCTGACGTTGAACACGTCCTTCATCTCTTGGTTCGGGCGGATCACACGGCCGTCTGCTGGGTCCTGGAGCTTGTGCTCTTTCACGTACACCCAGCTGCGGTCGACAAGGCACACGAACAAACGAGTCACAATGAGGCGACTTCACAGGCGCTTTCGCCACGCAAGGAATAGGCACATCGCTCGCCACACGGACAATTCCTTTAGGGCAGCAGGGCGCGAGAGCTCGGCCTTGCCCAGCAATCCTCGCAGCGGCGCGGAGAGCTTGTAGGGCAGGTGTGGCATCGCTGTTGCTGTTGCTATTGGGCGTTCTCGGCTAGCAAGTTGCAACTGTTGGCAGTCTCCAAACTGTCAGCACGAAAAACAGATATTGAAAATTAGGGATCTAACCTGTTACTATTGCAAATTTATGTAATGTAGTACTGCCACAGCAGACGAGCGTGGACACGCTTGCACGACCAAGACACTCGGACAATTCTTACGTTCTCTTGTCTCCTGTATGTTGTTGTTGTCAGGACAAAGCACAGTGCCTTGGTGTCGCCAAGAAGGTTGTTTCGTCTCACAATGAAGTGCTAAGTATATCATTGTGCGTCGGTTGAGACCAAACAACCAACCAGCCAGCCAGCTCCAGAGTGATTCAGAACGTAACTGAGTCAGGCTTGAGCGAATGCCAGCATGGCCAGCACATTGAAGGTGTTGCCTGTTGACGACACGGGGAGCGGTGCCTCCAACTCGAGCGATGCGGTCGTGCGCTACCGCAGCGGCGTCCCCATCAATAGCCGCGTCCCCACCTCGGAGCTCGAGGCATCGGATGTCGACACGATCGCGCCGCTACGGAACAACAGCTTGTCCAACATGATCGCGATTGGCGATGCGAGCTTCCTCACATCGCCGCTGAGCGTGAAAAAGCCAGGACACCCGCCACCTCAGCTCGCGCCACTCCCACACCTGTCGGCACCGCACCACTCCAGCCAACAGCGCTATCACCCTGCACACCCAGGCACGCTCAAACGTGGAAACACTGTCCAAGAACTGCTCGCGGGACCGAGCAAAGCGTCGCTGATCGCGAAACAGAACGCGCTCATTGAGAAGCGCAGCAAGCCTGGGCAGCACTCGACGCTCGTGCGATGTGCCTACTTTCTCGACCAGTACATCTCGACGCGTCGTGGTCAGACGATCTCGCTCGCGTGTGTTGGGCTCGTCTTTACGTTTCTCGGTGGCTGCGTGCTCAAAGCGAGCCAGCCAAGCGTGCACTTCACCGAGACGATCTGGCAGTCGTGGACGTTTCTGGGCGATGCCGGGTCGCACACGACACTCACTGAGCCTGTGCGTTGTGCTTGTTGTTGGCTCCGATTTTGAAGATGGTGGCGATGACAGTGACACTCTCGGCTGACGTGGGAGACGAGGTGCTACGTATGTTGTGTGCTGAAGGGGCTGCGTTTCATCGGCGTCATGACGACCTTGCTGGGCATCTTGTACTTCTCCGTCATCATGGGTTTCGTTGTGGATGGCATCCGCGAGAAGATGGACAGTCTCAAGAAAGGAAAGAGCCGCGTCGCAGAGGATCGACACACGGTACGCTCGGCTTAACTGTCGTGGCAGAGTACATGGAAGTAGTGAGTGCGGAGCGAGCGACCGAACTGACTGGGGTATATCCTATCGTGATGCCGACACGCGCAGCTGGTTCTCGGCTGGACAGACAAGTCGGTCTCGCTCATCCGCCAGATCTGCCTCGCGAACGCGAGTGAGAAAGGAGGCGTCATAGTCGTACTTGCCGAAGCGGACAAGGAAGAGCTCGAAGCTGAGCTCGAGTCGCACTTACCGCGTGAAGAGCTCCGTGGCACGAAAGTGATCTTCCGCACTGGCACCCCGCTGCTCTCAGTCGACCTCATCAAGGTCGCAGCGCACCGAGCGCGCAGTATCATCATCATGGCGAGCTCGTCTGGCGACCCGGATCGCTCGGACGCTGCGGTGCTCCGAACAGTGTTGTGTCTGAAAACGCTCCCGGAGGTTAGTGGGGAGAGTGCGACACCGTGTACGTGGTTGGCGCGCTCTCGGTTCATTCGTTACGCTCACATGTTGTGTGTGGCGTGCTTGCATCCGCTCGTCAGCTATCAGGCCACATCGTCGCGGAGCTCCGGGACATTGACAACGAGCCTCTCGTGCGGCTTGTCGGAGGCAACGACGTCGAGATCCTCGTGTCCCACGATGTGATTGGGCGACTCGTGCTCATGGCAGCGCGGTCCCCCGGTCTCGCACGCGTCTACTCGTGCCTCCTCGGCTTTGAAGGCAACGAGTTCTACTTCAAGGAGTGGCCCGAGTGCACTGGCGTGCCTTTTAGCGGCCTCTGCGAACGCTTCCCAGACGCCACGCCCCTCGGGATCAAACGAAAGAGCGGCGAGGTGTTGATCTTCCCTGACTTTAGCACTATCGTGCAGGCGGGCGACCAGATCATGGTGCTTGCAGAGGACGACGACACGTACAAAGTGTGTCCCCCAGTAATGATCGAGATTGGCAATGTCCCTGTGCCGCCGCCGAAAGGCGACACGAGCGAACGGATCCTCATGTGCGGCTGGCGTCGCGACATTCGCGACATGATCCAACTGCTCGACTGCCTCGTGAGCCGCGGTACTGAGCTGCACATGATCTGCGAAGAGCCGACGCACTTGCGGACCAAGCTGCTGAAAGAGAGCGGGCTGAACGTCGACAAGCTCCACCACCTCGTCCTCGTGCACCACTTTGGGAACACTGCGATCCGACGGCACGTGGACCGCCTGCCGCTGCAGTCGTTCACGTCCATGATGATCCTCGCGGACCAGTCGCGTGAGACCGACATTATGCACTCGGACTCGCACTCGCTCGCGTCGCTCTTGCTCATCCGCGACCTCCAAGCAAAGACGACGCCGGCTGGCCGAGCGCTCGACTGGACGAAAGAGTGCAAGTGTATCAGCGAAATCCTCGACCCACGCACACAGCGAACGATCTCGACGAGCTCAACGATCTTGCGGCTGTCCGAGTTTATCCAGTCGAACGAGCTCATCAGTTGCATCCTCGCGATGATCGCTGAGAGTCGAGACGTGCGCGTGATTCTCGACGAGCTGCTGGGGTCCCAAGGCTCGTACTTTGAGGTCGAGAGTTCGATGCGATATTGTCTGCCAGCAGAGACAGTGTCGTTCTGGCAACTCGCGAAGCGAGCCATGCAGCACGGTGAAGTGCTCTGTGGCTACCAGACGCGTGGCGACACCGACGAGACGGTGCTGAATCCCCCGGACAAAGCCGTTCCGCGCAAGTGGCACAATGTCGACATGATTGTGCTGCGGTCCAAATCCGACAACGTGCTCGGGAAACCACCCACGAGCCACGCAGTGCAGGTCGAGAAGACAGCTGCGAACTTTGAGCGCACAGCACAGAGCCGATTAGGCAAGTCGAGCTTTGTGCGGCACCAGATGCTCGAAGCGCTCGTTCAAGAGCACGAGTTTGCGACGATCGACCACGTCGCGAGCGCTGATCAGCTACACCTCACGCGGGCGGTGCAGTCGTTTGTCGACATCACACGGCGCGACAGTGTGATTGGGATGGGCAGCGACGCTGGCGCGCCAGTGTGTGAAGACGACCAGGTCGTCGTGAACGCGAAGGCGGTCAAGTCGCTCATTTCCATCGCACGGACGCTGGCGGATACGCTCGAAGTGCAGTACGACGCAGGGAACCGGGACAGGGACGGTGAGGAGGAGCCGGTGACTGAGTTTGACATGAACACCACCTTCTGACAACCACAGACGAATGGTTGGTGCGTGTAAGCCATCGACATCAACAGGGTCATCTCGGATCGATCTATCCGAGTTGGAAGGTTCGAGAAAAAAGACCATTTTGCTGTTGCTAAGTTCGATCTATGTCAAAAATGACCAGGATTCCTAGTCTTCCAGTTCGACCATGACCACCGCACGACTAATACTTGGGTATTGGGCGGCGCGGACCGACACCGCCAGTTCTTACCACTCACAGCGGCTGATGTACTTCATTCTTCGCCACATAGTGCACGCCGCTGCGCCGCGTAGAAGAAGTGGCAAAGGGAGCTCAGCTGAGCTGCTTGGGTTCACTTGCTTGCATCTCCCTTCTCCAGATCTTTCCACTAAGTCCGTTTTACGCACTTAACGTCCCACACAATCGCTGAACTCGCCCAGTCATTTTTGCAGATAGCCAGCCAGCCACCACATCGCAGCTCTGCTCGCCGCCCCGACACACGCGCGTGCGTACCTACCTGTCCAGCAGCAGCGAGCGCAGTCGACGCCGCCCTTCACCACCGCTCAAAAAGGAGGAACACTTACAGACAAGCAACATGAGCGGGGAAGCCGAGGCCGAGGTCTTTAAGACGCAGGGCAACGACCTCTACAAGCGCGGCGACTACCGCGGCGCCATCGAAAAGTACACGCGCGCCATCGACGCGGCGCCGACGATCGTGGCGTACTACGGCAACCGCGCCGCGGCGTCGTTCATGATCGGCCAGCACCGTGACGTCATCACGGACTGCAACCGCGCGATCGTCTTTGACCCGACGTTCTTTAAAGGCTACGTCCGCAAGGCGAAGGCGCAGCTGGCGCTGGTGCGTACTTATCCCCAATCGAGAGCAGCTTGTGCCTGTCAATCAACACACACTGACAGTGTAACATGGGAATGGCGATTGCTGTCCTAGGGCGAGACAGCTGACGCAATCAAGGCGCTCCAAGCAGGACTCATCCGCGACCCGAACAACGCGACCCTCTTGTCCGAAAAGCGGATGGTCGAGATGGCGCTCGACAAGTTTGCACGCGGGAAAGACCACCTGAAGGAGGTGCGAGAGTGTGTGTGGACTGGAGGCTCGAGGCTGGAGGCTGGAGACTCATAACGCCACCACGCTTGCCTGTCTGCTTTAGAAACGCTTCCTCCAAGCCGTGAGCTGCTTCGACAGCGCGCTCCAGACGTGCACGGGCGCGAACGACATGAAGCTCGCGCGGAGCGAAGCGCTGATTGGTTGCGAGCGGTACGACGAGGCGTTTGCTGCGCTGACGCAGCTCATGCGGTCGAACTCGAGCAGTCCGGACGTGCTCTTTCTGCGCGCGCGGTGCCTGTACTACCAGGGCGAGTTCCCGAGTGCCATCAAGCACTTGCAGCAAGCGCTGCGGTCGGACCCGGACAATGGCACGTTTATGAAGGAGATCAAGCGCATCCGCGCGCTCGAGAACAGCAAAGAAGACGCGAACAACGCGTTCAAGGCCGGGAAGATGGCGGACGCAATCGACAAGTACACGGAGTGCTTGCTCATTGACCCGGCGAACAAGGCGTTCAACTCGAAGATCCACTGCAACCGCGCGAACGCGCTCTCGCGGCTCGGACGCCACGACGAAGCGATCCGCGACTGCGAGAAGGCGATCTACTTTGACCACGGCTACGCGAAAGCGTACTTGCGGAAAGCCGCGTGCTTGAAGACGCTCGGGGGGATTGAGAACCTCGAGCAGGCGCTGCGCGAGTACGACCAGGCGTCGAAGCTCGTGGGCGACGACGGACAGCGGGAGATCCAGAGCAGGTACGGCGGCATATGTGGCTGTGTGGAGATATGAGGGTGGAGGAGAGGGTGGAACCTGGGACCTAGATGGACTCACCTGTGTGTCTGCTGTAGTATCCGCGAGACAAAGCTCGAGCTGAAGAAGGCAAAGCGCAAGGACTTTTACAAGATCCTCGGCGTGACTCAGGGCTCGACGGAAGCCGAGATCAAGAAGGCGTACAAGCGCCAGGCACTCAAGTTCCACCCTGACCGCCACGCGAGCAAGACGGACGAGGAGAAAGCAGCAGCGGAAGCCGCGTTCAAGGACATTGGCGAGGCCTACGCAGTGCTCTCGGACCCGCAGAAGAAACAGCGGTACGACTCGGGCGTCGACCTGGAAGACCTGGACAGCGACTTTGGCGGCGGCGGCATGGGCGGCATGGGAGGAATGGGCGTGGACCCGTCGCAGATCTTCCAGGTGCAGTCCCTGATGT
>JAASGD010000954.1:0-14546 GCA_023334115.1 Globisporangium megalacanthum | reverse complement strand
TTATGACAGTCATCATAAATAAATAGTACTCTTTTTATCAAGGTTCCACCAGACATGTACGGATTGATAAGGCTATCATTAGAAGAAGGTAAAATGCATAAAGAAGCGCTGCTCAACCTAATCGGCTTTAAAAGGCAATAGAACTACGCATACGTGCAGTCAGGTAGCACGATCGCGCCTATGTGCGACCTATAAGTTTCCAAATCTAGCACTTTGGGTCTGCACAATTGGAAGCTTGTACGAGTTGGAGAAGTGTATTTTATTGAACAACATCGTCATCTTGACCAAGAAACTCACAACGAACAGTTCAGTCGGTACATGCGCACTAACAGCTCAAACTCTCAAGCCCAAGCAAGACTTCCTTCATAAGGTTGGGCCTTCAATACAGCAATGACCTAGTCACGTTAGGGGCGGTGCTTGCTCTTTGATTAGGAAGCATACAAGTGAAAGTGAGAGAAGAGGAGGCTTGCAGTGTTCATAGTGTTTGTACACCATGCACATTTGAAAGCTATCAGCTCTTCAAAACTCTGATACTTTATCGCTGTGTAAATACTTAATGTAGAATTTTTTATCAGAGTTGACAGGTACCAATTAGGTTGGTGTTTACTAATGAGAATGATGCCTGTATAATGGGATTGCACCTCCCAGAGGAACACTGTCTCAACATGAACAGAGGCCTCTGTAGAGGCCCAAGGTCAAGTACATCGCACCCCATCGCTTCACCACTCACAATCTGCTCATCATTCATTCATTCACTCACTCATTCATGAAAGCGACTTAACGAGATGTCGCTGGCGTTCGCACTTTGGCTCTCACCTTCAGCTGAAGGTACTCCCGCTCCGCATCGCCTGCTGCTGCAGTTAATCACCCAAAGACGGCGTCGAGTGTTCCCGTGGACACGAGGATGACCCAGACCACGCCGACTGCGAGCGAGACGCAGGACGAGAAGATGCCGACGCGGTAGAGCAGCGACTCGGAGAACTGGCTTAGCCGACCCGTGAGCTCGCCGTACGACGCTGCGAAGACACCCATGATGAAGATCGACGCGACACAGAACGACAGCAGGTACGCGCTCGACTTGGCCCAGTCGTTAAGGATCACAGCCGGGAGCACACCGAGCACACCGCCCGTGCCTGCGAGTCCGTGAGCAATGCCGTACGCGAATGCCGTGAGCTGCTGGGTGTGCGGGTTCTTAATGTCGGACGAAGGCGCCGTGCACTTGCCGAAGCAGCACTTGCGCGTGACGATCGACTCATCGAACGAGTGCTTGTGGAACATGGGCAATTCGCTCTCGTGTCTGTCGCTATCCGCGTCCGGGTTGCGTGAGAACGACGTCCGAGGTGATAGCTGAGACGTGGGTGACTCGGTCTGCTGGTCACCCCCGTCCTTCTGTATGGCTTGCAACACTGCGAGCTCGCCCGCGATCTTCTTCTGCTTGTACTCTCGGCGCATGCGCCAGTAGTGACGGAAGCTCCAGAGCCCGAGCGCAATCATGAGGATACCAACGATAAAGTCGCAGTACGTGCCGACCGAGTCAATGTCGAGCTCTTGGCCCATGGCGACGAAGATCGCAGTGACGATGATGAGTCCCGTCGAGTGGCCGAGTCCCCAACGCATGCCGAGCTGCGCCGAGCGCCAGGACGAGCCGGCGCTCAGCACGATGAGTGCACTGAGGTGGTCGGGGCCCGTGATCACGTGCACGATGCCGAGCAGCAGCCCCGTGCTGATGATCGTTGAGATCGGCGCGCCTTCGAGGTTCTGGTCAATTTCGCCCATCGTCACTGATCGTCACTTGAGTTCTTGAGCTCTTGAGTGGACTGGCGTGATCTGGAGCACTGAGTGGGCTGGCGAGTTGTGAGATGTGCGCGGGCGGACGCGAATCGCAAAGTGGGTTTGTCTGTGTGGTGCAGGGTGATACAAAGACGAACATTTCGCCAGCATTTGCCAGAAAGAGTGCACATTCGTCCTTTGGATTGATCTGAGGTGCTGTTCTGTGCTTTGACTTGGTGTTTGTATGTGAAATGCGTGGCGATCTTCCAAAATCGAAAGTAGAACAACTTGTACGACTGCGTGCTACGTCGCGAGTTTGCACTGAACTTGTCGTGGTGGTTTGGTCGCCACTTGGCTCGGTGTCGGGTCCACACAAGTTGCCAACGTGGATGTTGCATCCCAGCATTGCTTGGCCAGAGCTACTCGCTGATAGCTGCGGATCACATCGGCCACGACTAGGCGTATGAGTACCTCCGTGCGAATGTTGCACGAGCTCGGATGGACAAGTTACTATGTCCTGCGACTAAGTCCTGCAACTGTACTCGCTTTCACCAACTCGTCTCGCCACTCGTTCGAAACTTGACAAGCTGCAAGCACTTGGTGCGAAAAGGGCTATCTCAAATACCTGCGCTCGCGATGTCGCGACGTGGTGTTGGCGAGAAAGAGAGTCGATCAGCTCTGGTTGCCCCTCAAGTTGAAAGAGCGCCACCGCTTGTACCGTCGCTCTGATTAACAGGTCTGTTTAACAGACTCCATCCTTGCTGGTTTGACAGAAAGGTTGCTGCCCACACCAGGACGTTCCCCACGTGCGTGTGGACACCAAGTGATCGAAAAAGCAGTCGTCACATGCTCGCGAGAGCGACACTTCGATGAAGACTCGAAGGAAGTACAGTTCTCGGCTTTCCGTGTATCGTCAGAGCAACTGCGGCACCGTACGGCACTCCAGGCGGCGTTGGCTTAGAATGGACACAAGTGTTGAACCGAGGTAGAGCTGCAGAGCTGCAGAGACAGAGGGTCAGTGCTTCAACATGGTGTGGATCACAAATATTCACGAACGAGTCAGCACCATGTCGAGACAACGCCTGAAGATCCAACTGCGAAGGCTCGGAACTACGGCAAGTTTGCGTCCGTCCGTATCCCTCCATTATCACAACCTAGGATGGCGTGGGGTGGACAGAAAGTATCCGCATGGAGACCTGGGCCACACAACTCACAATCTGCCTCGTTCAGGCATTTTGCCGCCGCACTCCTCCAGCACCAGTTGCCACCCTCGAGTACTCGAGTATCACCACAAGTGCCTTCCTTGACTGGTCAGGAAACCGGTGTTGAACAGCGCACACCGCCATAGATACGATTAGAATCAAACATTGCATCCACTATACCCAAAGTCCAGGTAGCCAACTGTGTTCCCCCACCACCTCAAAACACTTCATTTCGCTTCTCCCCTCCAGCCCAAGCAGAACGCAATCCAGTATGAGTGAGGCGACCGTCGCGGCGCTTGAGCACGCGTCCGTGCCCGCAATCATCGGCACGGGGCTGCTCATGGGCGTCGTGCACGTGCTCACGGGCCCCGACCACCTCAGTGCGCTCATCGTGCTCAGCGCTGGGTCGTCCTGGCGCTCAGCGCAGCTCGGCATGCGCTGGGGCTGCGGCCACTCAACTGGGCTCATTGTCGTCACTGCGGCGTTCCTCGCGCTTAACCAGCAGCTCGACGTCGAGACGTTTGGCTCGTACTGTGACTTTATGGTCGGGTTCCTCATGATTGCGCTTGGGCTCTGGAGCTTGCGCCACTACCTCCGGCTGCGCGCCAAAGTGCAGCTCGAAGGCGACATGGAAGCCGCCAGTCAGACGACGCTCTCCCCTGTCGCAGCGCTCGAGACGACACCGCTGCGAGCAGCAGAGCTGGAGCACATCATCATTGAGCACGGACTGCACCAACACGCGAGCAGTGATGACGCACACGGCCACGCGCACGGCCTCGGAACGCACGCGCACTCGTGGCCGTGGGCGAAGCTGTGCGAAGCCGACATTAAGAACCCGACGACCCAGAAGCTCACAGCGTTCGTGTACGGTACAATGCACGGGCTCGCGGGCACAGGCGGCATCCTCGGTGTGCTCCCAGCTGTGATCCTCAACGACTGGGCCAAGTCGAGCGCGTACCTCGGCTCGTTCTGCGTCGCGTCGATCTTCATCATGGGCGTCTTTGCAGCGTCGTACGGTGAGCTCACGGGCCGCATGAGCCGCTTTTCAGACACGTCGCTGTACCGTGTCGGCATCTTCTCGTCCTGTGTCTCGCTCTCGGTCGGCGTGCTCTGGGTCGTCCTCGTGTCCACTGGCACACTCGACGACGTCTTTGGGTGAGGTTGTGGGCTTTGAATGTAGGTCGAAGGCTAGTGCTTGCGTACTTGTAGTTACCGACTACTGAAAAAACAATCATTCATTCATTCATACATTCACTCACGGTCCGTGATCACCCGTGACCAAACACGTGGTTGAGGACGCCACACGCCTGCAGGACGATCCACGCGAGGCCGACGAGCACTGAGAAGAGAGACGACGCTGCGGCGATCCGGAACGTCACGATCGCTCGCGTGGCGTGGCTCGCGTCCACTGCCTCGGCCGTCTCGGCGTCGTCGTCCAACGTCTTCCACTTGCTCTTCGCGTCGGTTCCACTACTGATCTTACTCTTGCTGCTCTGACGAGCGCACCACTGCGTCAGCTCGCCATAGAGCGCTGCGAACGCTCCCATACACACAATCGAACTCGCACAGAAGCAACCAAGGTACACGACTGCGTTCTCAGTATGGTGCATCGCGAGCGCCGGCAGCACCCCGAGCACGCCCCCAGGCCCAGCGACGCCATGTACGAGGCCAATGCCCACGCTCGCACACGCGTGGGCTTTACCCGAGACGTACGCGCCGTGGTTCGTCCAGAAGCAGCAGCTGTCGTCGGGCGCTGGAGACGTCAACACTGACGGCGGCCGCTGGCACTCGTGCTCGGAACTAAGCAGCGTGTAGCCCGAGGCGTCGTGGCACTGGACGGCGCTCCACTTGGACGGCGGCGGCGCTGTCTGGAGAGCGAGCTCACGGCTGGCATCCCGCAGCGTCCAGAGCCCGAGGAGCACGAGCAGAACGCCAGCGACGTAGTTGCAAACGACGCGAAACGCCCCGAGCTCCACTGTGTGGCCGGCTGCGAGGAATACGCCTGCGACGGCGAGGATTCCGAGGGCGTGGCCGCAGCCCCACTGCACTCCGAGCACGAACGCTCGACGCGAGAGGCCGCTCGAGAGCGCTGCGAGTGCGCTGAGGTGGTCCGGACCTGCAACGCATCGAGCGACCAGTGAGTCCCAGTCGCACTTGGCAGTGTATTCAACTGCAACGACACAAAGATACTATGGAGGCTAGTATACCAGTGATGATGTGGACGATGCCAAGCGAGACGCCAGTGGCAATGATCGTCGCAAGCGAGGCGTCTTCCAAGTCAGTGGCGCCTGTGCCATGGCTTCCATGCTCCACGGTCATGACGAAGAGTGGCGACGCACGCGAAGCGTCCTCACTCAACGACTTCTCGTGATTCACACCAGATAAGGGTCGCTATGTTAGCGCAAACTCACACTACCATAACTGTTTTGTTATAAACACCAAACACGTTTACCACAGTGCTCAGTTTGTTAGACGTCTCCAGGTGATGAGATCACAGCATATGCTTTGTTTGTAATCTCTAGGTGCAAATATTACCGTAAAAACTTTGTTTATAATCTCTAGGTATAAAGATTACAGCAAATGCTTTGTTTGTAATCTCTAGGTGAAAAGAGCACAGCAAACGCGTTGTTTGTAATCTCTAGGTAAAAAGATTACAGCAAACGCGTTGTTTGAAGTCTCCAGGTGCAATGACCACAGTAGATGCTTTGTTAAAAATCTCTTCCCACATAAAGATTACAGCAAATGATTTGTTTGAAAGCACAGTAGGTGTGCTTTACCCCGATTTATATGTTACAAAGGTCCTATCAACGTCTACACAGTGGATGTGGTGTTAGAAGTGATTTTTACTGATGAATCTCCTGGTCGCATCATAAACCTCGATTCGAGTGCATGGTACTCGTTTTGTTTCAAATGAACAACGTCGAGGTCAAGGTGCCCAGGAACGAGCACAAGTGTTCGCGAGCAAGTGAGTGCGCTCAACGACGTCGTCACAGTCTGCAGCACATGTGGCAGAAAGTAAGAACGGGTCCGCGCCATTGCTGCAGTGGCAGCTAATGCAGTCCACAAACGAAGGCATGACCAAGAACATGTCCGTGACGTTCATGCACACGAGCACGAACTTAAGGCTGCGTTTACCATGCGTCGAAGCGTACTTAATCATGTCCGCACGACCGCAGCACTCCCGCACTCCCTCCCTCGTTCCCTTACTCAAAGACTTTGTCCATCTGTCCTGTGGCCTGGAGCACGATCCACGCGACGCCGACGACAACCGAGAAGGAGGCCGAGAAGATGCCGATGCGGAGCTCAAGCAAGTGCGAGTTGCGGCTCAGCCGGCCCGTGATCTCGCCGTAGAGCGCCGCAAAGACGCCCATGATAAAGATCGACGCGACGCAGAACGACGCTAAGTACGATGCCGACTTGACCCAGTCGTTCATAACCACTGCCGGGAGCACTCCGAGGATCCCACCAGGGCCCGCGACACCGTGAATAATGCCCACAAGCAGCGCCGTCACCTGTCGCCATCCACCCCACGATAGTATCACCAAGAAGCCCCCCACCACCAGTCGTTCAAAAACCACTGACTCACTAAGTACGCACCCGTTGCATCGCGGGGTTGGAAAAGTTCGTGTCCATGTGGCAGCACAAGCACCGCTTGTGGGGCTTGTGAGGCGTCGTCGTCGTACTAGCGGCCGACGGCGTCTCTTGCAGCTCCAGCAGACTCTGTGCGCCGTCACCCACACACTGGCGCTCGTCACTGTCGAGTAAGTGGAACGCAGTGGTCGGCGACGGAGCGAGTGGTCCCACGCCGTCGTCCCCTTTCTCGCTCGTAAGTACGTGGAGCGCCGCCCCCGACTCGTGCTGGAGCTGGACGCTCTCGACGCTCACAGTCTGCACCAGCGCTGCGTCTTTGAGCTGCGTCCGGTACTTGCGCTTCACGTGCGTGATCGTCCAGATGCCGAGGCCGATCATGAACGCGCCGACCGCGTAGTTGAGGTAGACGCCGACGTGGTTCAGGTCGAACGAGCGGCCAGCGGCGAAGAAGATCGCGGCCATGAGCAGCAGCCCGATCGAGTGGCCGCAGCCCCAGCGCACGCCGAGCGAGAACGCGCGCCAGGACGAGCTCGTCGTCATGGCCGCGAGCGCGCTCAAATGGTCCGGGCCCGTGAGCACGTGCACGACGCCGAGCAGCAGCCCTGTGCCGATGATCTTGCCCAGCGACGCGTGCGCGAGGCTGCTGTCCTCGCCACTGAGCATGCGGACGCCATGCGCGAGCGAGTCGTAGCTGTCGAAATCCATGGCGTGACGAGCAAGTCGGCTCCAGTGAAGCAGTTCAGCAGCGAGATCAAAAGTGAGCAGCAAACCAAAGCAAGGGAGCTTTTGCTGTGGTACCATGGTATCATGTAGGACAGGGATAAGTCATGTGTCAAGTATCAAAAACAGGCAGCTTCAAGAACCCTGCAGTGCCAGTTTATTAAAGTGGAGATCGGAATGACGAACATGTGACACAGGCCACGAAGCGCGTGTGTGTCGGCAGCTGGTTGGCCCGTGGAGATGGCAGGTCTGCGGTGATTGGAGGCGTCCGCGTCAGCACTGATAGTAAGTGCGTCAAGCAGGTCAGAGGAGCGGCTCACCACAGCTCAGTGGTGTTGTGTAAAACAATGCAAATGTGCCGCCACTGCACTGCACACCAGTTTAGCGAGTTCTATCAAGTCGCCTGTTTGTCGAGTGGTTTATCTTTGTCAAAAGTGCTTACCACTCTTCAATGTGATTCGTGCAATCCAATCAAAGTGTAAAGTGTATTGAGTTGCACATTCAATCAAGATTCAGTTTTTGTCGAGTTGGCGGGGTATGATTGGCTACTGCTCATGAAATTCATGTTCGCAGTACAAATTTCAGCATGTGGCACTCTCTCGTCACGTCCATCAGCCTAATTGGGACCTCTTTGGATCCATTGTACCGAAACCAGCCAAACGTGCTTTCTACTACCATTATCCCTGACTCTCTCTCACTCTCTCACTGAGGCGCCGCTGCGTGCAGTGCACGGATCTTGGCCACAATCGCGTCGCCCATGGCGGTCGTACCCACGACGCGCGTGCGGTCCTTCGTGAGGTCGCCTGTGCGCACGCCGTCCTCCAGCACGCGCTCGACCGCGCGCTCAATCAGCTGCGCCTCAGTCTCGAGCTGGAACGAGTACCGCAGCAGCAGCGCCGCCGACAGGATCTGCGCAATCGGGTTCGCCACGCCTTTCCCGGCAATGTCGGGCGCGGACCCACCAATGGGCTCAAAGAGGTGCACGCGGTCGCCGAGGCTCGCTGATGGCATGAGCCCAAGCGAGCCCGGGAGCACGGACGCCGCGTCCGACAAGATGTCGCCAAACATATTGCCAGTCGCGATCACGTCAAACTGCGACGGGTTCCGGATCAGCTGCATCACAGCGTTGTCGATGTACATAAAGTCCAGCGTGACGTCCGGGAAGTCACTCGCGACTTCTTTCGCGACTTTGCGCCACAAGCGGCTGCAGTCGAGAACGTTCGCCTTGTCGACGACCGTGAGCTTCTTGGAGCGCTGGAAATGAGTGAGCAAGCAGCAAGACAAGTGCGTGCTTTAGCCTTCTAGCGTACCGACAACCGATCGTACAGTAACGGCACACAAGAGTCAAGAGACGTACGTTCTGAGCCGTTTCGAACGCAAACTTGATGGGGATCCGGACTTCGGCTTCCGTGTAGCGCATCACGTCGGTCGCGACGTCGCCGTGCGTCGCATGCTCGCCAAAGTAAATGCCCGAGACGAGTTCGCGGATGATGACCATGTCGACGCCGCTCTCGATGATGCTCGGCTTGAGCGGCGAGAGGTCCGGGAGCATCGCGTAGATCTTTGCGGGGCGGATGTTTACGGCGAGCTGGAAGTTCTTGCGCAGTCCCAGGAGGCAGTTCTTCTCTGCGTCTTTCCACTACAATACACACACGTATAAAACACACACACATCAGCAGCCAGCCAGTCCTCTCTGCCTTCTCGTGGGCTCCGGTGACGGGGACGGATGGGAACGCACCTTGGGATCCTCCTGCGCGTCTGGCGGGCCGCCCACGGACCCGAAGAGCACTGCGTCCGAGCGCGCGACGACGTCGACTGTCGCCTGCGGCAGGTGCGTCTGGAACGCGTCGAACGCGGCGCCGCCGCAGAGCGCGTGCTCGAACGCGAACGTGCGGCCGCTGAGCTCGCCGACGGCTTGCAGCACCTTCACGGCCTCGTCGCAGACCTCGGGGCCGATGCCGTCGCCCGCGAGCACTGCGATCTTGTGGGTGGACGCGCTCATTGTTGGAGTTGGCGAGTGGAGGAGTGGAGAGACGAGGTAGGAACACGGACGCGCGCTTGAGCTCTTGGACGCGAGTTGCGAAGTGTGACAACAGCTCACATTCGAGCCAAAACCAACGTTTTGGCTCGTCACGCGATTTGAATAGAGCGCTGCGAATGCGCAAGCAAGTCAGCCTTGATATTGGTAGTGATAAAAACAAGGTAGGCGAGTTCATGACACTTGATTTTATCACTACAGTACTAAACATTTCGAAAGGTCGCTGGAGCTGCTACATATTGCGTCACGATGGAGAAGTTCGTACTGCGCGGGGACGACGCGCTGGCGGCGGCAGCGACTGCGGCGCAGCTATCGACTGGAAGTGGCGCGCGCGACCGCCAGCGGCTGCGACAGACGCGCATTGCCGACGGCTCCAAGGTCGTGGTGGAGGACGATGTGCGGCGTCTGCGGGACGAACTGGACGCTGCGCACACGTCCGCCGACATGCTTCGTGTGCTGCTAGCGCTCGAGCGCGAGCACTTTGTGTCGCTCGAGATGCTGGAAAAGACGCGCATCGGCGTGTCGCTCACGCGCCTGCAGCGGCGTGCACACGACGGTACGCGCGTATATATATGTGGGCGTGAGCCTGTTGTCTACAGAAGAAGACTGAAATGAATGGTCGGTCCCTCACGCGCGACGGACGAACTGGGGCCAGCGGACGTGCGCACGCGAGCGTCGCTGCTGCTGCGCGAGTGGAAAGTGCGCGCAAAGAAGGCGATGCGGCGCCGCACGAGGCGCGTCGAGACGTTTGGGCGGAACTTTGCCGACTAAGTGCGAAGAGCTCACGAAGAGCTCCACTCCAAGCAAGTGCCCATCTAATTTATCCCCTCCATTTCATCACTATTGCCACCGACTACCAGTCACACACTAGCACACGACAGTGGCTCGGAGCCAGCGCACGAAGCGCGCGACATCGTCTTTGACGAGAAAGCCGAGGAACGCAAAGTACGCAGCGCCGCCACCACCCAGCAGTGCGAACCCAGCGCCACTGAGCGCCATGCCCGCGACGTTCACAGCGATGAGGTACAAGTTGATGACGCAAACAACGACGCCGAGCGTCCAGCCGAGCGCGACGGTCGCTGCGCTGTTCGCGAACGCAGCGCCCATGAGACGCGGCGAGCTCGTGAACACGAGCACTGGCAGCAGTGCAAACGGGAGCTGGATCGACTGGAGGACGTTCAAGAGCTCGTCGAGCCGGTCGCTGTCTTCCGGGTGCTCCTGGCTCAGCATCGCGACGGCGAGCGCCGGCACGAGCGACACGCACCGCGTGAGCGCCACGCGCTTCCACGGCGCGAGACGCAGGTTCAGAAACCCTTCCATGACGAACTGACCCGCGTACGTGCCCGTCATGGTCGAGCTCTGGCCGGCCGCGAGCAGCCCGACGGCCCAGACGACCTCGGCGTACCCGCCGAGCATCTCGCGCATCGCAGTCCCGGCTTGCGAGAGCCCAATCGCTTGGCACTGGCCCGGCTCGCCACTCGCGAGCACACACGGCCCAAACACTGCCGTGTCGGCGCCAGAACCAGCGCCCGGTACGCACGCGCTGTTGACGCCCACAGTGTCGTACGACGCTGTGCAGTCGGGCGAGAAGAAGCCTTTCGCAAACACGCCGAGCACCGCGAGGTTGATCAAGAACGACACGAAGAGCGCACCGCCAGCTTCGAGCGCAAAGTACGTGTTCGCTTCCCGCACTTTACGCGCATCCCGCGGGTCCACGCGCCGCGTCTGCACGAGTGCAGAGTGGAGAAAGATGTTGTGCGGCATGATGACAGCGCCGAGGATCCCGACCGCTTGCGTCACCGCGTAGCGCTCGACGTGCGGGACAAAGCCGGCGGCCACGTCGCGTGCGTCGACGCCACTGCGCACAAAGTTGAGACAAAAGCACGCGAGCATCACGGCGATCAGTGCGACAAAGAATGCCTCGAGCTTGCGGATACCGTAGCGATGCAAGAGCAAAAACGTGAACGTGTCGAGTCCAGTGACGAGGCAGCCAACCCAGAGCGGGAAGCCAAAGAGCAGCTGGAACGCGATCGCAGAGCCGAGCACTTCTTGGATGTCGCTGGTTAAATGCGTTTTATGTCAATAACCACCACCGCCACCAAAAAATCGTATTTTGTCTAATCGCCAATCATCACACAAAGAGAGCACACGAGCGTACAGTACCTGCCGACAATTGCGATCTCCGTCATGACCCAGAGGACGAGAGAAGCCCAGCGTGGGTACTGGGCGGTGCACATCTCTGCGAGGTTCCGGCCCGTGACGACGCCGAGGCGCGCAGCGAGCACTTGGAGGAAGAAGCCCATGACAGTCGCACCAAAGAGCACCCAAATGAGCTGGTAGCCGCCGTACGCGCCGGCCTGGAGATCGCTCTCGAGGTTCCCCGGGTCCACGTACGCGATGCTCATAAGCCAACCCGGACCGGCGTACGCCCACAGCGTGCGCCAGCTGCAGCAAACCATCGCATCGTCAGCTTCTTACGGCTGTTGGGTACACACAACCAGCAGTACGCACCTAAAGCCGAACGCATCCGGGGCGGCCACCTCGCCCACAGACAGCGCGAGCGCCTTGTTCACGGCTTCGACGCTGTCGAGGCGTTCACGGATGGCAGCACCAGGCGAGAGCAGTGGCAGTCGTTTAGCGTGCGGGGTGCGAGCGTCGGGCGCCAGCAGCGCATCACGCTCCGACGGCAGCCGGTCGGGACTGCGGGCGGCAGGCGGCGTCATGAGTGAAGCGCAACGGTGGGAATCTTTTGGAATGGCGGCGTCTTTTGAGCTCAAAAGAGCTCGTGAAGCGAGTTGGACAAAAGATAAACCTTGGTTTTTGCACTATTAGGATGTTCAGAGGCAAACGCTGCCCACTGCGCGGTGCGCGATGGCGCCACACCACAGTTACACGAACAGCTTTGTTGTTGTGGACTGCTAGTACTGTAGTCGTACTGTTCGCAATGCCCACCCAGAGCACAAGCACGGGTGATGTCACGCAACGGTGCTCGTGCTCCGGATGCGCCTTGGTCAAGCTCCAGTACGTACTGTTCAGTTGTCCATATACAATCCACGCGCCTTGGTTGGCTGTGGTTCAAGCAACCTGGAGGCAGAGCAGGTGCATTGTTCCCTGTTGCTGTGGTTGTGTTCACGCTATGAAGTTGGAGGACTGTGGTATTCGTCTGGTCTTCAGGGCGTGCAGCACACCATCAACTGCAAGTGAGAGCTAAGGTGGACTGTACCGCATTCACTTCAACGAGTGTAGCCATTTCAACGCCTTAAATGGCTACATGTTATATCAACGTACATGTATCGAAGCCGTTCCAGCTTGACCGGACAGGGAGCGAAGTCAAGCGTATCAACTGCGCCTTCCACGAACTGAACAGTTTTGTTCTCCTAGTTGTCAATCACCTGCAACTCGCACTCGAAATAGACCTTTAAGAGCCTTGTGCATCCATCCGCTTCAGCCGACGACATGGTCTCAAGCGCCACGAGCGCGTTCCGCATGGCAGCGAGATGCGTGTCGCCCAGACGCTCGAGCTTCAGACGCACTAGCTCTGCCGGAGCTTCTCGCGAGGACGCACCTCCAGACGAGAGCGTGAGCCATCCCAGCGACACCGAAGTCCGCAGCAGCCGCTATCGCCTTCTAACCGAGCAAGAGCGAGAAGAAGAGGTCCTCCGCAAGTTCGCTTGGCGTTCGGCCCCTCTGTCACGACGTGATGCAAGCTCTGACTCTGCTGTGAACTGCAGGCAGCGAATGTGAAGCGCATGATCCAGGAACTGCGTCTACAGCGCCGCGATCGGCCTCGACCATACAGTGCGAGAAGGAACAGCGGCTCGGGTGCTCCGAGACTCCGCTCGGCGGATCTTAACGACAGCCGCGCGTCGATTCGTCACCGTGAGTCTGTGGGATCGCCACGCGCCACTCGCACCCGAGCGAATGCGTCGTCCGCATCAGTATCAGGACCAAGAGCGAACAATCGATCGTCGACGAGAAGCATCAACGACGCGGCTGCTGGTCGCAGCGCAGTGGCGAGAGAGGAAGAACGCAGTCCTGACGCGGGGAACGAAGCTGGCGTGTCGTTCCAGTTGCGAGTGCTCGACGAGCTACAGAAACTCAAGCAGGTGCGTTCGTTGCGACTCGTACGAAACGCGGTACACGTTGGTATCTCCGTTGCCCATTCTCACCGTCCTGTTCACTGCTGCAGGCTCAACTCAGCGACTGGGAGGCGATCCAGCGACTCAAGCACGAGAAAGAGCTCGCAGAGCGCAAGGCGCGGCAACTAGAGGAGCGGTTGCTGGTTTCGAAGCGGTCTGAGAGACCAGACAGGACGAGCAGTGCCGAGAGGAGCGCGACTAGCAAGCGCGACACTTTCGTGATCGATGAGCCTGCAAGTGACGACGACGCGATGACTGTCGAAGACGCCGACGACGAACTGGCGTTTGACCTCGACGGGGACGGGGACGAATCGCTTCCGCCGCCGCAATACGAAGACGACGACAACGCTCCAACTCCATTGGTGCGCACTTGGGAGAACGTTGTGAGTCAACGAGCTTCAGCAAAGCTCCTAACGAGGCTTTGTGCGTGCGCTTGCGAAAGTCGTCACCAGAGAGAGGCGAGGACGAACCCGCCAGTTCGTCCGGACGCTCAGCGTCGCCTGTGAAGTGGGCGAAGCGAAGCAGCAGCAATTCCGCCAACAGCAGCCGGCGCCGCCGAGAGCTTGTGACGCCACCAGGTTCGTACTGGTTGCAACTCAGATACTACACGCTCATCATGGCACGGTACTGACCAGACAGTGGTGTTGTTGGTCGTTCAGAGAGTCCATCTCCGATCTCAACAAACAAGCAAGTGAGTACGAGTCGCATCCTCCTCCATGAGTCTCCTGTGCAAGAGACTGAAGTACACGACCGAACGCCCCGTGCACAAGCACCTGGTCCACGACCCACTTACGATCGAGACCATCACCGCGCGAACGTGGTGCTGCGTGAGAAGCGACTCATTCCAACCTGGGACTCGAGCGAACACTTGACGTCTCCTACTCGTTTCAAGACCGGCGAGGACACTAAAGGCCACCCGAGGACTCGAGACGCCTCTCGGTCTCGAAGTCCGCTGTCTTCATTCAACTTCAGAGCACCACGGACGACGCACGGACGCTCTTCGAGTCGAGATGGCGGTGCTGGCAGAAGGACGAGTGGCGTTGGCAGTGGTGGTGACCCGGATCCTGAAGTCCGACGCTCGTCCGC
>JAASGD010000953.1:0-14548 GCA_023334115.1 Globisporangium megalacanthum | reverse complement strand
TCGAACATATCTATATAAAAATATCTGATATTATATGTTCCATATAGCCATGCTATGAATGAACACTGAAATATACAACACACAACTACCAGCTTAAAACACACCAACACGAAAGGAGGCACAATCCGATGAACCAGTCGCCCACTACACTGAAATATATCGAGGCCATCCATTCATTAAGTTTGACTATTGCAACGCGACTTGTTTTTGATGATAAACACGGTATATCGTCGACTTTTTTGTATTTACACACAGGGCGGAAAAAAATGGCGGACAAAAAAACTGGGCAGGCCCAAGTGACACTGATCTAAGCGGATAGTGATATAAAAAAGTTTTGCATTTTCTTGACCAATCGAAAATCAGTTTTGCAAATCCAACCTTTGATATGCGATTGTTTGAAGACATACACAAGAGTAAGCTAGGAAGCAGTTCAAACACATTTCTGGTCGGCCAGAAGTTTGCAGAACAATCACACCAGTCTAAAGCGTGTATGGTGAAGGTGGCATGCCTGGTTTGATCCAAAGTCAAGAAGTGAAAGCCATTTCACAGTTGTCTCCCTCAATTTGTTCACCTTCGCTTTCGTGATATTGAGAATGTGCATTTACTGTCCTTTTGACATTTATATGAAAAATTTGACCATGGAAGGTCAAAATCAAATTGCCTGTTTCTGTTTTTGACAGAACAACTAGAAGGTGTTAACCTTTGACCAATCAAATCCTTTGCTGAGTTTTCATGCCCTCGTGCTTGACTATCGATTTTGCATTTCAGACCTGCCGACTTTTTCCGTCCTTGTGTGTAGTTTTTTCTCAGTCAAATTCGATCTGCAGTCACTCTGTGTTGTTTACCTGTCAAGTGCGCGATCTATGGCCACTTCGAAGTACAAATTGCATACCATGAATTACTGTATTTCCCCGATAATATAGACCACCTATCGTGTATCTTTTTTGAAATTTTCCTCTATGAAACAATATGTATACGCTTTGTACCGAAATACATTTTCGCTGATTATCTAATTTGGTATGGCGGTGTGAGCAAATTGCTGACTTTAGTTAAGCTCTTCAAGCGGGATATAATGTCTTAGGAGTAAAAAATCCTTTGATTTTTGGAAATCACAACTGAATCCGAAGGGTCCCCATTGTCGCGGGTTTTCAGTACTCGGAAACAACCTTTTCACTCTAAAACTGACGAAGTGTTCTACTAATTTAGTATTGACTCAGAGACTGGGTGTTATAAATTTATTACAAATCAATGATCAAGCGAAAGTAAAAGGGAATCGATTGATGGCCGTTCCTTCAACGAGCTCCCACCTGTTCATTAACTTCGGACATCTCAACAGGGCAAAGAGTTCTTGCCGACTCGAGTGCCAGTCACTAAAAAGCACCCGCCGCCAAAAAGACAAGCTTGGAAGGTGTGAGCTGCCCAAGCGCTCAAGGACAAGCGCAAGTTGCAGCAAGCAGCAAGGCCCGAGAAGCACCCGCCACCACCACCGCCACCGCCTGCAAGGACGTGAGCCATGGGCCGACGGAAGAAGTCGACGAAGAAGATCCAGACGCGCAAGAAGCAAGTGGTCTCCACCGTTTTCAAGTGCCCGTTCTGCTCGCACGACGAGGCCGTCGAGTGTAAAATGTGCGTGTGGGGGCACCTGCCTCCACTTGTTACTGATGCGGAGAAGACGTCTCTCACTCATTCCCCTTTTCACGGAATACAGGGACCGCGACCACAACATCGGCCACCTCTCGTGCCGCGTGTGCACCGAGTCGTTCCAGACCCCCATCCACTGTACGTCTTGCTCGCTACGGAGCGAACTACCGCGTTCTCTCTCGTTGTGTGATTGAACGCGTGGGGCTGACACGTGCGCTTGGACGCGTTTGACAGACTTGAGCGCACCCATTGACGTGTACACTGACTGGATCGACGAGTGCGAGTCGCTGAACGCATAGGAGGCACGAGGGAGCGTATCGACAGAGAAGAGACTGAACGAACGAAAAGGAGGGGGAAAGAATAGATACATGCGTGTGTGTAGCGCGTGTGGATCCGCTTTGCCAGCGTGGGGACAGCGTCTTCCCCTACGAGGACGATCGCAGTATCGCCTCACGCGTCGTCTTCCTTCTCTTTCTCCTTCTCCTCCTGCTGCTTCTTTCGCTCTTTCGCAGCCGCGCGTTGCGCTTTCGCCTCCCGGAGCGAGCGCTCCCGCATCTCGAGCAGGCTCTGGCGTCGCGCGTACGCACTCGGGTCCGTCTCGGCGAGTCGGTCGAGCGCCTTGTGCTCCTTCGCGATCGCACGCTCTTCCTCGAGCTCGCGCACACGCTCCGCACGCTTCCGCTCGAGCTTGTCGCGCGCACGGACGTCGCGCTGCTCCTTCAGAGCGGTCTCACGCGCCAGCGCCTGCGTCACGTACTGCGCTGGGTCAGTGCGCAGGAGCTGCGCGAGCCGAGCGTCTTCCTCTGCGAGCGTGACCTTGAGCTGCGCGGCCGCAAGGGCCTCACGGGCCGCCCGTTCCCGCTCCTCTTGCTTCGCCAGCTCGCGGGCAGCGGCAGCAGCTGCTCGTTGCGAGCGCACCGACAAGCGGAGCACACCGGCGCTGACCACAACGTCGCGACAGAGGCCGCAGAAGAACGCGAGCTCGACTGGTTTGTTTGGAAAGTGTGGGTCCTTCACGTTTTCGTTGGTGGGCAGCAGCGTCGGCGCCACGAGCCCCAGCAGGAGCTTCACGACGAACGGGTCGAGCAAGCACGCGAGCTGCTGCCGCGTGCCGGCTGGGAGCGCTTTCCAGACGTCAGCGAACACTGCGCGCAGGCTCCGCTCGAGGCCAAAGTGCTGCGCCGCGTGGCCTGCAGAGCGCAGCTCTGCCATGCGGGCAATCTCTGCGAACTGGTGCTTCTCGTAGAAGAGCTCGACGGCGGCCGCGAAACTCTTGTCGGTGTCCACGAACTGGCGCAGAGCGAGCACGTCCGCGTTCGACTCGGTTTCGAGCGGCACACTGTCGCTTCGCGTCGGAACGGACTCGCGCCACCACGACGGGAAGCGCTGGCACTTGCCGGCCGGGTGCTTCGTGTCGAGCTCACTGGGGACGACGAACGCAGCCGCGACAGTGGCCGACAGCGCCACTGCGAGACCCGCTGGGTTGCTGCTGTTGTCGTCGCGACTGGCGAGTGGGTCTGGGTTTACAGCGAGCTGGACCAGTACGTAGTTGTTCGCTGACACGACGCGGTGGGCGAACGTGAAGCGCTCGTCCTTAGCGCCACTGCCGAACGTCGGACACGCGACACCGCTGAGCGGGAACCCGAACGGCTCGACGCTCGCAGTGACGGGGCCGCACGTGAGGTTTCGCAGCGAGAGTGAGAGTGCATCACCGCTCGCCCCCGTGTCCTTGTCGCGCGACGTCTCATGGACGAGGGTGTCGAGTCCGACGCGAACCCCGCCGCTCAGGACGAGCACGTCGCGGCCGCGGCGCTTCGTCTTCCAGCGAAAGAGCAGCCCGAGCAGCTGCTCCAGCTGCCGCTTGCACACCACCCAGTGCTGTACGAGCTGCTTGTGGTCGTACAGCTCCCAGCTGCCGTTCGAGGTCTCGTGGGCTTCGCTGTTGATACTCGCGTACGCGCCGGAAGCCGCGTCGTCGTCGCGCACTCGGTTCACGTACTCGGCGTTCGTGAGAACAAGCGGGAACTCCATACAGAGCACGAAGAGCAGCACGTGCTTGCGTCGGAGCGCGCTCTACTCATCCAGGACAGACATACGCACATACACATGCCAGTAGAGTCACAACCTCGAGTGCATCACTTTTGCAGCCTCCCAGCCAGCACATGGTTACCTCAAGCTGGAGCCACTGCGTCTCGCTGACCACTGGGTGTTCTTGCGGCGTGAGTGGCTTCGACAAGCGGCCATTGCACGTGATCTTGGAGCGGACGTCGTCGGCTGACACAGCACGCAGGTCGCAGAAGAAGAAACCGATCTCGCCGTGCTGAACGAATGGCGTGCGCTCGCTGGCAGCCGTGTCTTCAGCTGGCGACAACAGCGGTTGAGGGGTTCCCGTCCGCAAAATACCTTGGCCGTGCTCTTGAGCGATCGATCCAGGCCGATCTGTGATCGCAGTCGCGTCGTCCACTGTTGATAGCGGGACTGAATCGACAGCTTGGGCGCCTGGAACTGGTTCCAACACTGCGTTGCTGGCCGAGATGGAAGCCTCCGTGGTCGGTGGTTGAGTGTCAGTGCTGCTCGGAGGGAACATGAGCGCAAGCTGATACTCGGCGACGACTTGCTTGGCGACATTCAGTACGACACGAGCTGCAGTCGTGTGGAGCGAGAGCTGGTTGCGCAGGAACGGTGCGACATCCGCCTGCGAGGGTAGGAACCAGTTGCTCACACTCGCGAGGATCTCACGGACGTGCGGGAGGTTCCAGCTGAGGTGGTAGTGCTGTTGGAACCGCTTGCGGACTTTGCGTCGGAGCGTCTCAATAAACGCGCTGCTCGCTTCCTCGCTCTCATCCGCGCTGCTGGTGGGGCGGTGCCTCTGCAGTTCGCGCTGGAGCCATTGGAAGCACTCCACTGCGGCTTCCTGCAGCGGCACCTGACCGCCTAGATGCAGTAGCGCATCAATACCACACCACGGCAGCTGTACACGCTCGAGAATCGCAACCCAGAGGCTCTCGAACGACGGGTTTGTCTGTTCAGGGAAGCTTGAGCTCAGTGCGATGACGTTCATGGCTCGGGCCGACACGCTCGGAGTGTGGAAACTGCCTCGGCGCGACGACGCGTTGTAGATACCCTGTACGTTGGCACAGACACGACACGAAGGGCCGAGGAACAATGGTGACACCGCCGGCGCACGGTGAGTTAGTTCATCGCTCCACTGGATGCACTGTCAAGTCGCAACTCCCACCCACCTCGAAGCGGTACACATAGCGTGTCTCTGGGAGCAAACCAGACACGCAAAAGACGTGTGGGCGGCCGCGTGAGAGCTCCTGAGCGACGCGGACCTCTTCATTTGCGAGCGAGTCGGTGACGACGCACACGACGCGTGCGTCCGCGTTGATCTCGAGTAGGATGAGAGCAGTCGCTCTCATAGTCGCGAAGGGGTCTTCGTCTGAGGTAGCTCCAGTGAGCGGAAGTACGTCAGCAGCTTCGCTTCGCGTTGCGATGGTTGTGAAGATGATACGGCCGAGAACGGGACCGAGCGTGGCTTTCGGCGACGCTCTCGGGGGGAAGTAGTGCAGGCTCTCGTTGAGGAACCCAGAGCGGAAGTCTGAGAGGAACTGGTAGCTTGCAAACGTTCGGCTGGTTGACGACACTGCCGTGGTTTTTGGCGCATCCGTGCGTTTGATGATCTTGATCCGGCTGCTGAAGTAGACGCTCTCGACGCGTTGGAGCTTCCTCGGCTCGCTGATCGATCCGACGCACGAGAGCGAGAGCGTCTCGCCCAGCTTCACGTCTGCGACTTCGGTCGTGAGCGAGTTGCCGCGGTCGCTGCTGCAGATCACGGTCACAGAACGGGGATGCCCGCGCGTTCCCTCTACTTTCCACGCAAAGCACTTCTCAAACACACGCTTCATGTCGGGGCGGAGCTGAGGGAAGGACTTCGCCCACTCGACAAAGTCTGCTGGCACGACGACGACAAGTTGCTGGATACCTGACGTGCGGTTGGAGGACGCGGCTGTCGCGGATGTTGGTACTATCGAAGGCGAAGCGGAGGTTGTCGTCGTCAGCGCATCTTCGAGAGTCTTCCAGGTCGCGTTCGTGAACAAGTTGACTGGCGCAGGATCGTCGGTCTTGGCGGTTGATGCTAAGTCGGACAGCGCGTTGGCTGCACGCCTGTGCGGCTTCTTGGGCTTCTTTCGAGCCTGTGACGACTGGTGTGTTCGAGTGCTGTGGAGCTCGTGGGCATCGTGGCTCAGATTCATAAACACGAAGCGACAGATCCCAAGGGTGGTTGAGAAGGCGAACTTCGTGCTGTTCTTCACCGCGTTCGGCACGATGTCGCGCTCGTTAATGTCGACCCAGAGCTGGTTCTGGTACCGCTGCCAGAACTCAAATGCGGTCGCCCGCAACAAGCTGGCGGTCTCCTCGATCGCGGCATCGGAGTGCCAAGCACGTGTCGACTCTGCTGCGTTCGAGTTCTTTCCGTCATCCAGTTCCCAGTCGTTCGGTCGCGTACGATCTGCAACCGCCTTGAGCCGCTCTTTGCTGAAGAACAAGTCCATCTCTTCGTTGAGCAGCATGAGGTTGGACGCGTAGCTCAGCATCCCCTTTAGTGGCGGGATCCCCCACGCCACGCGATACACGTCCTGGATTCGACGACGCACTTCAGCGAGCAGCACCTCCATGTCAGCATTTCTGCTCTTGCCAGCGATGTCGCTGTCGTCACTGATGCGACGGACAAGCGCGAGCAACTCCACGTCCGAGAATGCGCGGCTCATGTCCACTTGCCCGCCGAGGTGCACGACCAGGACAGGGCTCGTCATCGGCTCGGACAGAAACGCTTCTTCCACAAAGAACCACGGGTTGAAGGCTGCGCTGCTCGGGTCTGCATGGTCGCCCAACATGTCGGTGTGCTTGGCGCACGTTTCGGCACTCGCTGTTGCAGCGTACGCGCGCACCCCACGTTGTACGATGTGAGGCCACAAGCTGCTGTTGTGTCGCCGTGTGGCGCGAGGCGGCGGAGATCCAGGGAGAACGTCTTCGTCGTCTTCAGCACACTCTGGGACGAAGTGCTTCATCGCGTTATGCTGGACCACAACCCACTCGAACGCAAGCATCGACGCGGAAGCTGTGCGAACGTATCCGAGCTCGCGGCTGTCGGTCGTCAGTATACCCTACAAGGAAGCGAAGGATCTGTCAGCACGAGTCGGTAATGTTCGATCGATCAATCGCTACCAGCAGTAACAAAGCGATAGACCCGCCTCGAACGAGATCGCGTAGCGCCTTCCTGGCCGTAGCCCCTCCATCTTGAACACAGTGGGGGAACACGCTTCGACGTTCATCGCCACCGCTAGCCTTCGTCACCCACACGATGAACCACACACACACGACCCGAATCTCCCACGCGTCAGCTTCGACCAACCACAGCTCTCAAAGACTGAGTGGAGACACTGCCTGGCGTCGCACCGCTCTTTCGTTGCCGTGTCTGTGAGCACGCACACGCACTTCTCCGCAGGCCGATCGAGCTCGACGAGGATGCGAGCCGAGTGCAGCGTCACGCGGCCGATCACCGGTCCACAGAGCAGTCGCGCAGTCGGCTGGTGCTGCAGCAAGAAACGCGCCGAGCTCGTCGAACCGCGAGGGTGTGGAACAAGCGTCAGCACGCAGTACTGCGGCACGTCCGGCGCGTGTGCTTGGAACCTGTGCGTGTACGAGTAACGTGCGCCAATCAATTCGCCATTTCGAGAAGGAAGCGAAGCATTCGGTCGTGGTGTTGCTGGGGGTCCAGATTGAAGAGAGCTCGAGTGGAGCGCTGCTGAAACTGCTGAGATTGGTCCGAGGACGACCTGCTCCACCGTGAGGTTCGTGTTCGCGTCTCGGATAGTCGTGCAACTCGGGTGCGCACCGCAGCAGACGATGGTGGCGTGGAAAGCAGGGTCCTAGACGATCTCGGGCGTCGAAGCTGCACGGTCAGCTTAGGCCATCTCGCGTAGGTGCCGGCAGCAGTAGCAGCGACAGACACATCCCTGACTACTACTCCTAAGCAAGCTGGTTGACGCACCCGTTGTTTCTTGCGAAAGATCAGCTGCAACAGTCTGTCCAGCTCTGCGGGGTACAAGCTCCAGGCGTTTGCGTACACTGCAGGCGATCGAGTGGAAGCCCCTTTCGACGTCGTATACCAGAGGTGGCGAATATCTTGCTCAGCGTCGTGCCACACGAGCGGAACGTCGCAGAGCACGACGAGCAGCTTCATGGGGTCGTCGCATAGAGGCGCAGATCTGCGGTCGCTGTGCTGGTTGGCCGGCAGGAGCAGAGTCTCGATCGCCTTCCACTGACTCGCGCTCAATAGTGTCGCCTGAGACTGAACGAACTGCGCGGTCGATGCGCTGTCGAGGACGTTCTCGAGCGTGTCGAGAGAGAGCAGCACAACACCACTCGACAATCGTTGGAGAAATCGCTCCGGTAGTTCGCTAGGGACGGCCATCCCACGCCCTGCTGCTTCGTACTCTTGCAGCACATGGCGAACTCGGGCGAGAAACTCGACGGGGATTCCGACTCCGTCACCGCGGTCGTTGTTCGCCAGCAGAGAGCGCAGAATGCCAACGCTCGAGAACACATGCGCACCTCTCGAGAATAGTTCCTTGCATTCTGGGAGGTTCCAGTGGCGGCGGACACACTGACGAGCGAGTGGCTCGAATCGGGCGAGCGAATGCGGGCGGACGCAGCCATCCTCATCGCTCCAGTCGTGTGCACACAGGTTGAAGGCAGACGAGAGATCGTGTGCCAGACACACTGAGATGCCGAGGTGAAGCGTGGCGTCGGCAAACACCCCTCCCGTGGCCGGCAGCAGATGCGAAGCGATGTCTCCAAGAAATGAACTCACCTCGCCTGTCATCTCGTCGCTTCCCAGCAGTGACCCGAACTGCACGCTCCCGTCTAGAAACTTGTCGTCGGACACCACGGCCAATGTCCACGATGGAACTGGATCTTCGTACGGCGTCTGCAGTATGGCTGTGCACACGTCGGCGAGTCCTCGGAAGCTGACATCGTACACGCGACCGGGGGACAAGCCGCAGATGTGAAAGACGACTGGAAAGCAGCGCCTTGTCCTCTGTACACTCGTGACACTCTCGCCAGTAATGCGATCTGTGAGCAAGCACGAGACGTCGGCCACCACGCCGCACTCGAGTAGAATCTTCGCCGAGCGAGCCGACACTGAACCAACCACGGGCCCAACTTGCACGCGAGGCAGGTCGCCAGCCACTTTCTCATGTGTGGTAATGGGAGCCGGTCCATCGGTGGACTGTGGCGCAAGTTTAGTGCTCGCAGTCTTCGTTGACTGGCTCAGCGACTGCTGTAGCATCGTGATGGTGTCGTTTATTGAGAACAGAATGCTGGACAAGTCGCCCGCAAAGCAACACGAACCGTCAGCACAGCGCGCAATACGCGCCCATGACCACTTCCTCAGTCGTCACCTTCGGTGTTTACTAACCTGATACGCTCAAAGAGTGCGCGTGGTCGCTCGTGGAAGACGCACCAGCGCAGGAACGCCGAAAAGCTCATTTTCTCGCCGTCCTCCACACCGACAAACTCGAACGCTTCGTACGCGAGCGCGAGCGCATCCATCTCGAGCAGCGGCTCGGAGTGAACGCCGAACCGTTGCAGTCCGTTGCTGCAGGCTGAGAGCACGAGTGCAAGCTCCTCCTCGACGATGTCGTCCTCGGTGTCCAGATCGACAAGCGCGAAAATGAACTTGGCTTTCTCTGCCAGCGCACCTCGGGCGAGGAGTGTCAGAGTCACTAGCAACGTGACGAGGTCCACACGCGTTTCACGCTGCTGCTGGTGAGGACGTCGAGAGCCAACGACGTGAACTAAGAACTCGACGGCGCGTTGGTCGTCCGGGAAGTTGAGGATGCACTCGAGTTCGTCTGGAGCGAGTGCGAAGCCGCCCTCGACGCCATCTACGTTCACAAACGAACGAAAGATACGAAGCACTTGCTCCAGCTGCGCCACGCTGAACGCGTCGTTGAGTTTGCGTGCGATCTCAACGACCCGTAGGAGATGCGAGTCCGACATGACGTTTCAAGTGGCACATGACGCTTCACGAGTCGACATATTGCAGACAACTTCTATTCGGGATAATCCGCCACTTTTGGGGGCTGGGAGCTCGGCTCGATCCAGTAGGTAGGTAGTACGACTGCATTATGGCCGCCTCGTCCTGGTGAAGCGACGACGGCGTGATGTCAAATCTGCTCTTGTATTGGAACACGAACGCGCAGTGCGCAGCGCAGTCGCAACCACGCACTGCGGTAGCCATGGACGGTAACTCGAACTGCCCATCCGAGACCGCACTGGAATCGCCCTCAACGCCCAGTACTTGTGCATCGCCGACGTGCCCCAAACGTCCTCCTTCTCCTGATTCTCCACTTCGATGACATACGTGCACGTGAGAATATCTCTGCAGGCTACCATCCCGTAAGACTGAGTCTCTATACAACCAGCAACAACCAACGCCTCACAATACTTCAACATAAACCACAGCTGCGTCGCTCCCGCGCGCAGTCGCGCGCTTCTGCGGGATGTGGTTGAGGCTGCGCGTGAGCTTCTCCTTCAGTGTCGCTGTCGGCGTCCACCGATGCGATTTCGACTCGACTTTAACGGCGCGATGACCACCCACACACACGCGCTGTCAGAATCCGATCGGTCTGTACAGTGGTTATCCAATGCCAGAACATCCTCATACTCGTTACCGAAGTGCTGGTATGTGGGGTGCAGCACTACGACCACCAAGAACTCGTATTGCAGAGGTGTAGGTAGAGTTGACTGTCTCTGCTGCCTCAAGTGAGTAACGAGCTTCGTGCCTCCAAATGACACGCAACCAAGCAAAGATCCGAACCTGCACGGCATCATCTGCTGAACATGCATTCATTCACTTACGCAGCCTGCCTCCTGGGACCCAGTCTGGGTGCTGCTCGCTTCTTCAGACGCACTCGTCTACCTGTCGAACTTACTACTCCATGCAAGTTTTCACTCACGGAGCTTCGTCACACGAGTCACTGCCACTGCGTGCGTCGTCCACCATACTGTAACTCACGCTCGCTCCATATTGCGACTGCTGCTGAGAGAACTGAAGCAGCTTGTCGACCACGAACGCCATCTTCACGCGGCTCTCAGGGGTCGGTGCGCACATCATCTGGATTAGCGTCCACTCGGCGTCACTCATGGTCTTAGGTCGTAGTGGAAGCTGCTTCTGTCTAACGACCTGGCGGCGCACAACAGCATCGATGACGGTACCCCACGGCGGCTCGCCACTCACCAACTCCACGATCAGCATCCCAAGCGCATAAACGTCGGACGCGGCAGTCAAGTGCTCGCTGCGAAGGTACTCGGGCGACCGCCAGTGCACCGCCCCCATCTTCTTCTCGTCCACCTGCACCTCTGCAACGCCCAAGATCGAGCTCAAGCCAAAGTCGATCACTTTTGCGTCTCCGTCCGCGCCAACCAGCACGTTATCGCACTTGAGGTCATTGTGTGTCACGCCCTGCCCGTGTAAATACTGCAGTCCGAGCGCCACTTGGTGCAGCAGCTGCCAGCCTCTCACCGCGTTAACCATGCTCTTCTTCACGAACTCGAGCAGGTTCCCGCCGCTGGCGATCTCGCACACAAAGTACCGCTTGCCCACAGCGCACGCACCAAAGAGCTTGAGCACGTGCGGGTGGTTTAGTGGGAACCACACACGTAGTTCGTGGGTAAAGAGCTCACGATTGTAGCTGGTCCCAGGCGAGCCGTTCGTGCCGCCAGCTTTGTCGTCCTCCTCGTACTCCATGAACTTGACCACCACCGGCGTGTTGCGCCACGTCGCCTTGAACACTTCACCGAATGCACCGACTCCAATCCGGTCCGCGTTTGGGTTGTACTTGAGATCGTGCAAGTAGATGACCCACGATGGCTTCCCAGATTCCTCGTTTTCGGCTGCAGTCAGTAGCGCAGTTGCTGCACCTGCGCCGTCGGTTCGAGCAGCGTCGTCACCTTCGTCACCACCGCCAGCTTTGGTTGTCAGGTTGGCTGCTCTCGTTGGAAAAAGTAGACTCGGAAACCTCTCGTTCAGCGAGTTTGTGTCGAATCGCACGATCTTCACCGCGTCGTTACCAAGCGGTGGCGATGGCGACGGAGCCCCAGCATCCGTCCTCTGAACTGCCGAGAATCCGTCCTGCTCTACGCTTCCCGACTCGCTCAAACCGCGATCTCCGGCATTATACTGCCACTTGTGAATCGGATCCACTGTTGCTGGCGTCAACAGCTCGAGCACCTCGTCTAGCTGCCGATGGAAGACGCCGCCGCGAAGCGACACTCGTTGGCTTTTTGCGACTTGCAGAATAGACTTGTCGGTCGTAGCGACTCGCAGAAACTGGTTGAAGCGCTCCAGCACCTCGACGTATCTTCGCACGACGTGGCCGTCTGCGCGTCGGTGCTGCACTTGAACGACGTTAAGGAGGTCGCGCATCCGCTCCAAAATGTGCGCGACGACATCTGGAGACTCGCTACAAAGATGAGCTTTCTGCGCAAGTTTGTCGACGAACGTCGGGAGAGTGGACCCGAGTTCATGGAAGAAGCGCTTGTCCAGTCTCGCCTCGCTGCCAAGTCCGCCGGATTGAAATCGCTTGTCGCTTTGGTGTGTTCGCTCTGCCTTCATCGTTGCCGCGAATTGTCGCATCTGGAGACTCACGCTCGAGACGGTCGGTCTTCGAGAGGGGTCCGGATGCCACATCTGCGTGATCAAAGCGTTCTGTTCTGGTGGCACGTACGGTAGAAATGGTCGCAGGTTGATCCGTACTTTCGCGAATACCCTTTCTTCAATCTCTCTTGCTCCCCACGGCACGTCTCCTGTCAGCGTTTCTACAGCACACATTACGAGCGAGAAAACATTCGAAGCCGCTGACGCCAGTGCTCCACGTACACACTCTGGCGCTCGCCATCGGATATCGCGCAGTACACTCTGTGCACGATCTTGATCAAGTGGATCTCGGTCTGTCCCATCTCCACTCTGGTCGCTGCCAGCACTCACACACCCGAACACATTGATCTTGGCGACGCCGTCCAAGCCAACACAAATGTCATCGCATCGAAGACGTTCGAGCACGACACCGCGTTCCAGCAAGTACTGCAGTCCCAGCGACACCTCGAACAGCTTCTGCCATACCTCGTGCTTGTGACCTTTACGCTTCAGGTACTCGCGCAGGTTTGTGCTCGCAGTACCTTCAAGCATGATGGCGCACGGAGAGCCGAGATGCGACGCGCCAAACATCTTGACCACGTTCGGGTGATTCAGCGAGAAGCACATGTTCACCGTCACGATGAATGCCTCGCACTCGACTCGACTCATCGTAACAGTTGCCTTCGACCATCGTCCGCGAGTCACTGTTACTGTCGGCATCGTCTTGGACGCATTTGATGTTGTTATGGATGTTGCGACTAGATTGCCGTCACCAGCGAGTGCTTCAAGGCCCACGTACAACTCGTGCGACGGGATGAACCAGATCGGGATGGCAGCCAACACCGACACATCGACGGCTTCCGACACTTTGCGAAGCGCCGCGTGCAATAGATCGCGGAACTCGATGGTACAAGTATCACCTTGGGCACGCACAAAGTGTCGAAGCAGGAACGCGTCGCCGTCGAGTTGTTTGGTGGACCGGGTTGCATCACCTTTGCCTCGTACGCCAGTTTCCTTCAGTATGTCGCTCGACCGACATGGCGTCCACCTGTCGACAGCATCTCGAAAACGCGCCAGCAAAGCCCGCTCATCCCTCGAACACTCGGCGTCCCAGTCCACTGAACTCTGATTGGTCGACAGTGTCGCGACGACACCAGCCACAGAGCGCTCCAGGAACCCCAACTCCGTGTGAACGTCTCGGAACTGACTCGTCACCGCAGAACTTGCCACAAGGCGTCCGAACACGTTGGTGGGCGTACACAATGTCTTGAGCTGCACCAAGTTAAAGACAACCATCACGAGCTGGAAAACGTTCTCGCGTGGCGTCCCCGACGAATCCGCCATGTGTGCATGCAGAAGCGTCACCCGATCCACCACCCGCATCCACATGTTCTCAAACTCGTGCGTCTGCGAAGTGTACTCGCTCAGTGTCTGCAGTGTCGCCAGCATAAGAGAGGGCTGTTGGTGGCTGCCACTGTCGCTTCCTTTGTTGTGCGCGTTGCTACCGCTGGTGGACATCTCCAGATATCCTTCGTCGAACAGTGTCGACACGAAACGTACGTTTCCCCATCGCGCAGCCGACACCAACAGCGTCTCACCGTCCGCGCTGCTGCGAACGCGAGCGCTTGATCCAGAGCAAAGCAGAACGTAAACAGCGTCAAAGTGTCCGGGTCGTGCAGCGGTGAGCACGGGAGTGTCTCCTCTAGCGTCTGCGACGTCCAACTTCAAACTGCTCCCTCGCGGTCGAATGTCTGTCGTCGCAGTCGTTTTCTCGAAGACGCTCCTGGTCGCCGTCGGAGTTGTCAAAAAGAAAGTGCCGTTACCATTCGGCGAAGATCGCAAACCCGGATCCGCAGATACCGGAAGATGAAGCGCTGCGTCAATAAGCACGTGAAGTGCTGTCACGTTGCCACGCTGAGCAGCACAGTGAACAGGAGAGTGTCCATCTGCGTTAATAGAGTCAACGCTTACTTGGCACTGGAGTAGCAGCTCCGCGACGTCCGTGTGACCATGCTGCGAAGCGACATGCAACGGAGTCGAGCCTTTTTCACTGGCGACATCCACGCTTGCGTGACTCCGCAACAAAGCTCCACGACGTCCTTGTGATCCTCCCGCGAAGCGAGGTGTAGCGGAGTCCATCCGTCCCCGTCCACCTCGTCCACGCTCGCTTGGCTCCGTAGCAAGAGATCCACGACGTCC
>JAASGD010000952.1:0-14548 GCA_023334115.1 Globisporangium megalacanthum | reverse complement strand
GTTGGATTGGGTTGGTTGGGTTGATTTGGGTTGGATTGGGTTGGTTGAGTGGATTTGGATTGGATTGGGTTTGGGTTGGGTTGGGTCTGCTGGCCGCTTGGCCGTCGCTTGTCGCTACGTTATGCCACCTTCTTGGACGGGAGGACGTTCGAGACCGACTGGGCGTACGAGACGAGGCGCTTGACCGACGTGAGGTACTTCCGCTGGGCTTCGTTGTTCATCACGTGCGCCTGTTTGTTCGAATTGATCTTCTCCCGCCCCGTCCGCTCATGGATCCCGACCATCGTCACGCCAATCGGCCACGCCGCGTTCCCAATCGCGAGCTTAATGTACGCGTCGTTCGCCAGCACGAACTCGCCTTGGCGGCAGAACCGGACAATTTCGGCTAAGTGCGGGAGAATATCCGCGGGCACTTGCCGGTGCTTGCAGAGCTTAAAGAGCGGCCGGATATAGTCTTTGCACTGCTTCATCGTCTTCGTTGCGATCTTTCCCTGCGCCGTGCGCTTCACGTGGTCCGGACGGGCGCCCAAGTCCCGCTCCCACGCCTGCAGCATCGTCTTGAAGAACCGGTAGACGAGCTTGTCGAGGTCCTGTTCGTTGTCGAGGTTGTCGCTGATTGGCTGGTCGCCACGCTGTTCTCGCTTCTGATTGGTCGCAGCGGAAGCTCGTGGACCGTTGCGCCCGCTGTGGTTTATACGCACGTCCATACTGTCGCTGTCCTTGTCGTCCTCGTCGTCGAACCGTTCGGCGTCTTCCGCGTCTTCCGCGGCCTCTTGTGCGGCCTGTTCGCCCACCAAGCGGCTCCGCGTCGTGCGATGGCCGCCTTCCAAGTCGTCTTCGTGGCGCGACGCCGCGTCGTGCTCCGCGAGCCGCAGCCGCTCGACACGCGCACGGGCGCTCTCGCCAAAGAGCGTAATCGGCGCCCCAAACTCCCGCAAGCGGCGTTTCAGTTCGGTCCACGGCAGGGAGAGCGCCGCAGCGGTCGCACTGTCGCCTGCTGCATCGGCAAGCGGCGCTGCAGTCTCCGTCGTGGTGGTGGCGTCGCTGGTGAAAGCGGTGTCGAGACGCCGTTTTTTGGTCGCGAGCTGCTGTTCCGCGGCCTCGCGCTCGAGACGCAGCGCCTCGACTTCAGCGCGGCGAAGGTACTTTTCTTTGCTCGGCTTTTTCTCGGCCTGCAGCTGCGACGCCTCGCGCTTCTTGGCCGCGAGCACGCGCATGAGAGCATCCATCGTCGTCTTGAGTGCTTGCTTCCCTTGGTCCCAGCTTGGGGTTCTGGAAGTGGTTTGAGAGAGAGGAATTCATTCACAACCGTGATTCGCGCGAATCGGTACAAACACCAAGTATACGGCTGGAAAGTTTCATTTCGTCAATCTTTATCGCGTCTTCACAATAAAAAACCCAACGAAAGCAATGGCGGAGCTCCAGAGCTGGCTGGCGGAACGCCCTGCCGTGCGCGCAAGTGTCGACGACCTCGTGCTGAGCCTCAAGCGACGGTGCGCTCCACTCGCTGCTTTGCGTGGGAAGACGGAGCGCCTCCCACCACTGTCTAACGTGTCTCTGACGCTGCGGAACGTCCAAACCACACAGACAGCTCACGGGCTCGTACGACACGGCCAAGAAGACGACGATGCTGCTGAGCCGCGTGGTGCGTTCCTGGCTTCCAACCTGCGCGTATGGTTCTTAGGGGACGTAGCTATATAGGCCACTGACACACGCGCACAGATTGAGACGGTGGAGTGGACGACTGCGGGTGAAATCATGGAGAAAGTCCGGCAGCTCGGCCACATGCTCACAAAGGCGCACTCGCGTGGTACGTCCGTCTCTCTCTCTCTCTTGTTTTTACTATGTGGCACACCCACTCACTCGACTCTGGGTATGGCTGGTATGAAACCAGAGCTGGCGATTGGGAACGTTGTGCGTCGAGTGCTGTACATCATCCGAGAAGAGTACTTGGCCGCTCTCAAGACCGACGCCGAGAGCCCGAACCCTGCGCTAGCAGACGCTGGCGCGCCCAAGAGCAGCAACATCAACAGCCGCCAGTACCAGGCGTCCCGCTCGCTCGGCACGATCCTCACGCCCGGCACCGACACGGACCTCTCGATCCCCATCGCCGACCTCAAGCTCGTACGTCACGTCGGTTGGTCGTCCTCGCTCTCAGTTGACTGCCCACTTAACCTCCCGTCTCTCTCTCTAGTCGGTGAACGAAGGCATCGCAGAGCTCATTGACGAGATCGACAGTCTCCACGTGAACATTGCGGACCAGGCCATGGAGTACATCCACGCCGAGTACGTCGTTTATTTCACTATTGTATGAATTATTGTATAGGGGCTATGGTCGTCTAACGCGTCACTATAGTGAGGTAATCCTGACGTTTGGACAGTCGACGTCAGTCGAAGAGTTCCTCCAGACCGCGGCAAAGAAGCGGCAGTTCAAAGTGATGGTCGTCGAGTCCGCCCCGTCGCTCAATGGCCAGCGCATGGCCCACTCGCTCGCCCAGCACGGCATGGACGTGACTGTGCTCCCCGACAGCGCGGTCTTTGCGATGATGGCGCGCGTGAACAAAGTCGTGGTCCCAGCGGCTGCAGTCGTGGCGAACGGCGGGCTCATTGCGCAGTCGGGGCTCCAGAACATTGCGCTCGCGGCCAAGAAGTACTCGGTCCCCGTCGTGTGCGTCGCGGGGCTGATCAAGCTCTGTCCGCTCTACGCCCACGACCTCGACGTGCTCAACGAACTCATTGCGCCGTCCAACATTTACAACTACGAAGACACGGTCGAGAATGTATGGCGATGGATGGATGGATGGGGACGGACTGGCTGCTGAGACCGATCTTGAAAGACTGACGGACGCTGTGTGTTTGTGTGGCTGGTTGGCGGCAGTTGGAGGTGCTGAACCCCGCGTACGACTACGTCCCGCCCGAGTTCGTGAGCCTGTACATTACCAACACGGGCGCGCACCAGCCGTCCTACATCTACCGCTTGCTGGCCGAGTACTACGCGCCGCAAGACTACCAGCTCGCGTAGCGACCACGCGACGAAGAGACTAAGAGACTTAGCGGAGCAGCGACCGTGCGTGGCGTGGCGAGCTCTGGAGGAACGGGTGCGAGTGGTACATGCGCTGGATGACTGCGAGCTGCTGGGCGACGAGCAGCCCTTCTTCAATCAAGTCGTTCAGGTCTTCTTCGAACCGCTCCTGTTCGTCTTCGTGGAAGACGCCGGCTTTGTAGCTGTCGAACGTGTCGCGGAGCTGGTGGAGCAGGAGAATGAGGAGCCCGAGGTCGCGCACGCCGAGCTGCGCACCGCCCTCACTCCCGCCACGGTTCTGCTTGTTGAGCAGCCGTTCAATGTCACGCAGGTTCACGCGCAAGAAGCCAGCGACTTCGCTCGGATCTGTGAACAACCGCTCGCTCGTGCGTTTGTAGACGAACGCAAAGACGCGCTGGAGCGCGACGTAGAGCCCGCCAAAGACGAGGAACGTCGGCACGGTCGCCATGAGCTGCAGGTTGAGCTGGTTCGCGTGCATGAGCTCGTCGATCGCGCCCATGGCGACCATGAGCTCCTTCTTGATGAACTGGACTTGGATGAGGAGCATGCGCACAATGTCGCCCGACATGAGGTTCTTGAGCGCACTCGAGATCTGTTTCTCGTACTGGAGCGAGACGACCGACATGTCCATGTCGGCCACCACGCGCGCGAGCTCTGCAGGCGTCGCTCCAGGCGTCGTGTCGCGTACAAAGTCTGCGAGCATGCGCTGGAGACTGAGCTTTGCGTCAAGGAGCGCTCCCGGGTCCTGGATCTCGGGCTTCTGGTTCAAGACCACTTCGCTGACGATCGCTCTACCGACAGCGACAGCGACGGGATGGTTAGCTGACGGGACCTGTCCCCATCTCCAACTGCAGCCTAGTGGGTACGTACTGGATTGGCTCAATCATGTGCTCGTTGAGGAACTCGAGGATCGCTTCCCGGACGGTCCGAGCAGCGGCTTGGAACTCTTTCTGGTGGTTGAGGGCCCAGAGGCCGCCGGTTGTCACGCACAGTGCTGCGACGGTCACGTGGAGCCAGCTAGAGACACAGGGACCCGTTTATATGTGTAAGAGATGAGATAGAGATACAAAGAGAGAGAGAGAGAGGGTGAGTCACAACCGCACCGTTGACGTAGTTTGGACGGGATGCGGCACGGAGCCAGCGCCTTGTTAAAGCACAGCGCAAAGTCATCCTGGGCACGTTTGAAGCGGCCCAAGTTCGCTTCAAGCCGTCGCAGCGACGCCAGCACGTCCTCCGCAGTCGTGACGCTGTTCGTGGCCGGCCCAAACACCTCGTCGCCTGTGGTTCGTAAGATGGGGGTACATGGGTACATGGTGACGTCATCAGCGGAGACCGTGTCACGCGTGGTGTCCGACTACTGAAACAGCACGCTCACGCACCACACGCAAACGCGACACCCAGAAGCGGGTCCGTCTTCGTGACCGCGCCGTCGCCTTTGCGTGGCGCTGCAATGCCTGCTGTACTGTACGTGAACTCGAGCAGCCGCATCCCCGTGCGCATGTCGCTCTGCAGCTGCTCAAAGTCCACGAAGCTGCCCATGGACTTGGCGGTCTGCTCCTTTAGCCTCCCCACTTTCTTCTACAGACGTCGCAAGATGCGTCATACAGAGCGTGAGGCGACTGCACGCTCTCTATAGGTAAATGAGACACACAAGCACGCACCAAGTGCTCCTCAAGCGTGGCTTCGAGGCTCCGAATCTTCTCGTCAATGGAGATCCGCTCCGAACTGCCACCATCCATCCCCCGTGAGCTAGTCCGCCTCTCTCCCTCACCTCATTCAATACCCACGCTTCGCTAGCCTAACGCACCTCGGCAGCAGCCACTCGAACGGTCCGTCCTGCAGTGTCGCACGTACGCGGCGACGACGCAGCTTCTTCCAGAACGCGATGGCGCGTGGGAGCGAGTCGATCGCGCGTACAATGTCGATGAGCGCGTGGTGCAGCTGGTACGTCGTAGCGTGGGCCCAGAGCAGCTGGAGCCCGCGCGCGAGCGCCTGTTGCGTCGCAGATGCCGCGTACACCACTGCGCCGTCCACGTCCCCGAAGATCCGGTGCTGCTGCAGCAGCTGACGCAGCTCGTGCAGGGCGGCCGCGATCGCACTCGCGGACTGGCTCGGCACGGGCACGGTGTAGCACTGCGACACAGTGGTCAGCGCTGAGCAGAGCGCGTGTGCGTTCGGCGTACCCTGCTGGCTCAGCGCCGCCAGCTCCTTGAGCACGGTGGCCGTCGCGGTCGCGTTCGCGGGCGGCGCCGCCGGCAGCTCCATTGGTCAATGATACCTTTGCCTTGCCAATCAAAATGTGGCGTTGCTTTCATTCAGTACAGTAATTCGTCATTTCTAAACCTATCCAAAAGCATATACAGTTCAGGTTTTCCAGTTCCTGTTCCTACAACTTGGACTGGTACTGGTACAAGTCGAGACGTTCGTTCGTTCACATGGAGAACCGCCGGTCCTTTGCCTGGAGCTGCAACAAGACATTACCACGCCGCAACCGGACCTTCATGCCCACACCCAGCACTGTCGCGACACCAAGAGCCGCCAGGACGCCAAGCACAACAGTAGCTCTCGACGTCGGCTGCGGCTGGCCGCTCGCTTCCAGCGCCACGAGCTCCGCCTCTTCTTCTCGTGACATCAACCCGCGGCCTTCGATCGAAAACAAGATCGCACGGTGCTCCAGCTCTGCAAACGGCAAGCTCGCAACGCTCTGGATCTCGTACGGCGTCCGGTCGCCTGCGGGCGTCTCGGGGTCGAGCAAGAAACACATGCGCTGGCCCATCCACTGCCGCTTCGTGAGCACGCGGTACTTGTCCAGTTCGGATTCCACCACAGTGGCCACGCCAGCACCGCCTGTGAACGTCTGGACGTGCGTGATAAGCACGCTCTGGTCGCGTCGGCCGTTCAGCTTGGCTTGGTTCCGGTGCATAAAGACAAACTCACCCTGCGCGTCTCGTTGGAGCATGGCGAGGCCGCAGAACGTGTCGCTCGTACTGTCGTAGAGCCCTCCGAGCGCGAGCAAGTGCTGGTCAAAGTAGAACGGCGTGCTCGTGTTGAGCCACGCAAACCGGAAAAGGTCCTTGTCGCCGTACACGAGCGTCCAGTCCGTGAGCAGCGTCGGCGTCGCGGTCGCGTAGAACAAGAGCTTCTCGAGCGCCGCCGCGGTCCGCGACCGGTTCACGAGCAGCTGGCCGCTCTCTTGCTCAAACATGTCGATGAACGGCATGTCGAGGAGCTCCCACACGGCGCTCTGTGCGTGGCCGTTGAACGGACTCGCGAGCGACGCGGCGCGCCAGTAGTCGGGCCAGAAGAGCGTCCCGAACGTCGCGAATTCACGGGACGCAAACAAGTCAGTCGGATCACGTAACGGGACGTTGTCCGAGTCGAGGAACAGGACGCTCTCGAACTGCGAGTGGTACACGGCGTAGGGCTTGGCGAGGAACGCGGTCGCGCGTGGGTCCGTGATGACGCGCACGACGGCGTTGTAGTGCGTCACGAGCGCTTGGAGCACCGAGTGGGACGCGCGCATCTCGTGCGCGTGGATCCAGAGCTCGATTGGGAGCGTACACCCGAGCGACCGGAGCGTGCGTACGATTGCGTATACGCCAGCGACGACTTTCGGATACGCAATCAGCGCAATGCCACGCCGGCTGTCGTTGTTGTTGTCCGAGACAGTTGTGGGTGGGGATGATTGCGTAAACCGCGCCGCACGGATGCTAAAGTCCGTAAACGCGCGCGCGTCGGCGCACGTGAGCGTCGGGACTTTCTTCCACCACCACGCGCTGCACGTGGCGCGCATCACGTGGAAGACCTCGCCGGACGACCGGTTGCGCACCTCGCAGAAGCCGGCGCTGTACGGCAGCAGCGGCTCGTCGCAGCGCCGGTCGTGCGCAGGGTCCCGCGCACCGAGTGGGTCGCATGCGCGGGTGGCGCGCCAGCCGACGCACTCAAAGTCCGCTGGCGTCCAGAGCTCACGCGGCCGCGGGTGGCGCAGGAGCTCGAGGTGGTGGAGACGAGGCGCGTGGATGTCGGTAGCGCTCGGTCCGCTGCGGCTCGAGAGCGTGGTGAGGAGCGTGACAGCGAGCGCGAGCGCCAAGAGCAGGAGCAGCAGCCCTGCTCGTGAGGGGCGATCCATTCTTGAATGGAATGGCAAATTAGAAAGATCTGTCTTGGCGATGGATCGTCACAACAGCAGTTTGTATTGATGGCGTGGAGCAGGCCAAACATAAATGTCCAATTATACAGTATACACTGTAAAGTATACGTAGCTCTCCATTTGAGACCGAGGTATCGTCACTCGACAAAGAGCCAAGAGAACGACCGCTTCGTTCGTCGCCTTCGTGATGGTGTCTTTCCAGATCGCGGCCACGCCTGAGGTCCCTGGCGCCGACGACGCGCAGGTCACGCTGCCGCAGCGCTGGAGCGACACGGACCAGCTGATCTTCGAGTCCCTTTTGCTCGCAGCACCAGTGTCGAAACGTACCACGAAAGTCACGACCCACCCACGAAACAAGGGCGGCAAACCACCGAAAACCACGACGACCACGGCCACCAAGAAGCGCAAACGGCGCGCTTTGTCCTCTGATACGCGCAAGTTCCAGCACCGCGAAGTGCAGCGGCGCTTCATGGAGCGGAAGAAGGTGCGAGCCAGAGCTCTGTAGGTTGGTTTATAGGTTGGTTGACGGAACGAACGAACCGACGTTGCAAACAGGAAGCTGCGGTGCGGACAAAGAAGGCGGCAGCTGCGCTCGAGACGCAGTTGCGGCTGCTGGAGCTCACGAGCGAGTCCCAGACGCTCGAACAAGAGAACGCGCGTCTCTGTCGCGTGTTTAGGGACCCACCAAGCGAGCGGCCGAGTCTCGAGCAGCTCAAGGTACACCTTGAGGCCGAGAAGAAGGTCGTCGAGCGCTGCTTTACGCCCGTGTCGGCTGCCCACTGGCGCGGACTCGTGACGCTCGTGCTGAGCGAAGTGGACGCCTACGCCCAAGAGGCCACTGACCCGTCCGTGGTCCAGAGCGTCCTCGGCTTCCGTGTGCTTGGCTGGAGCGACCGGCGCCAGCTCGACGGCGCGTCGGTCAAGTTCACGTTCTCCAAGTTCTTCCCACACATTCGGGCCCATGAACTGCTCGACGAGACGTGGGACAAGGTCGCGACCGAGACGTACGCGAGCTTCTTCAGTCCTGCGTTGTACGTCACGGTGCGTCGTTCGTCGTCTGTGGCAACCGACAGGCTTCCGTATAGAGAGCGAGAGGTCCTGACACTGTCGTTCTGATCGTCCAGGTCCACTTGTTGCAGCGTGTGAGCGACGACGCAATGATCGTATACCGCGCGATCTGTGACCCAGGGACTGGGCGCGTCTCGCGGTCAGTCGAGCTCATTGGGCGGCTCCGTCGCGAGCGCGGAGACTTTGTGCTCTTCATCCGCAGCTTCGACGGCGCGTTGGATGTGCAGCGCAGTGTCGGTGAGCCAGCGTCGTGGTCGCGCACACTCACGATTCTGCGCTTTGAGCCGGCGAGTCCGACAGACGCGCGCCAAGGATGCACTGTCCACTCGGGCGGCGTCTACAGCAACCTCGTCACAGGCGGCGTCCAGCACTGGCTCATGGAAGTGCTCTTCCTCGTCCTGCGCTTCGAGAGCGCCATGATCGCGCCGATCTTTACGCTCTACTCAAGCGACACTAGCGACACAGTCGATGTGCTGCCGGTCCCGTAGAGTCGGCTGGTTGTCGCTCCACGGGTGCGTGCGTGAAGAGTGAAGAGTGAAGAATGGATGTATCTATAGGAAGTAACAAACGGCTCCGGCAGGTACCATCGACGGTATGTAGTCGCTCCTTAGTGGTGGGTCGACCGCCTGGCGAGCGATGCGAAGACTGAATCGGGCGTCGCGAGCAGCACCGCTGGCGCTCCGAACTCGACAACGCGACCAGCAGCCAGGACTGCGATCTTGTCGCAGTGGAGGATCGTGTGGATCCGGTGCGCAATGACGAGCACGGTCTTGGCGGCGAACGCGTGCGTGATCGTCGCTTGGATGAGCGCGTCGGTGGCCGAGTCGACGCTCGCAGTGGCTTCGTCGAGCACCGCGATCTTGCTGTCTTTCAGCAGTGCGCGGGCGATGCAGAGCAGCTGGCGCTGACCGACCGACAGGTTCTCGCCACTCTCGGACACGGCAAACGCGAGGCCGACGCCCCACGTGCGCACAGTCGGCGCCAAGTGCGCTAGTTCGAGCACTGCCCAGATCGCAGCGTCCGTGTAGGTGCGGAACGGGTCGAGGTTGTCACGGAGCGAGCCGCTGAAGAGCACAGGGTCCTGCGGGATGATCGCGAGGCTGCGGCGGAGGTCGCGGAGACACACGCGTTGGATGTCGACGCCGTCGATCGCGATCGTGCCACTCTCGAACGCACAGAGGCGGAAGAGCGCGGCCATGAGCGAGCTCTTACCGGCGCCTGTGCGACCGCAGATGCCCACGGTCTCGCCACCAGCGATCGCCATCGTCACGCCACGCAGGACGAGCGGGAGCTCGGGACGGTACTTCATGCACAGCTGCGTGAACTGAATCGCGCCACGTGACGGCCAGAGCTCCGTGTTGATCTGCGGACCACTGGCGTCGCCGCTGTCGTCTTCAGCTGGGATGTTCCGGAAGTGCAGCAACCGCTCGACACTCGTCATCACCGTGTCGGTCCGGTCGGCCGAGCGCACGACTTGCTGGACCACGGACGTGAGCATGAGCGAGTACGTGAGCGAGATGCCCGCGACGACTGGATCGACGTCGCCGGTTGTCGCGACCAAGTAGAGCGACACGACCAAGATGATCGCGACCGAGAGCCAGTCCATGCGGATCGCGAGCCAGCGTGCAGCGGCCCAGAACGCCATGTAGAACGACGCATTGTCGTCGACAGCAGCGGCGTTGAGCTGCGTGAAGGTCGCTTGCGCGTCGAACGCGCGGATCGTCGCGAGGCCGTTGAGCGTCTCGCTGAAGAGGTTAAACACAGGCGTGCGGCTGACGCCGTCGAGGCGCTTGACTTCGCGTGACGTCTTCTTAAAGTGCAGTCCCGTCGCGACAAAGACCGCGAGGATCGGCACGTACGAGAGCCCGACCCAGACGGACGCGAGCGCGCACACGACGAGCGCGCCCACGAACGTCGCGACAGCTTGGAACAAGCCTTGGTACTGCAGCGGCAGGGTCGCGTCCATCTGGTCGAGGTCGCCCGAGAAGCGGTTGAGGATGCGGCCAACAGGCGTGACGTCAAAGTACGTGTTCACGGGCGCGCGCAGCACACGGCGGAAGAGCTCGTCGTGCAGGTTCTTGGAGCTCCGAATGCACGACTCGAGCAGGAGGAGCCCGCGCGCAAGCGTCGTGACGCAGCACGCGACGATGAGGCCGATGTACCACAGTCCGAACGACAGTGCCGAGTAGTTTGCGTCCGTGTCTGCGCTGTCTGTCGGCATGTTGTCTGCCCAGTGACCCTGCCACCAGTCCACGAGTGTGCGCACACTTTGGCTCGCGACGAACGCCACGAGGATGCACGCGACGACTGCGACGCCGTCGACGCCGGTCTCGTCGAAGTACGCCTTGTACGTCGAGCCACTCACCTTGCCTTTCACGCGGTCTTCTGCTTGGATGAGCTTGGACGCGTTGTCGTCCGTGTCTGAAGAGCTTGAGGCGTTCGACTCTCTCACGCACTCCTTGTCGACAGCGATAGGAGCTGTCGTCGGATCACTCGTTGCTCTCGTCGCAGCTGAAGACTCGCGCTTGCGTTCGGTGTCGTCCGTGTTATTGATCTCAACGCTGTCGATTCCTCCGGCCTCAACCTTGCCGTTGATGCCGTCACTGTCACCAACGGCGCCTGTTGTTTTCGACAGTGTCGCCGACGACAGCAGCTTGGGAAACGACGTGAACACGTCCTTGTACGCGCCGTCACCAACGATCCGACCATCCTGGACAACCACGACCTTGTCGGCGTGGGCGAGCAGGTCGTAGTGGCTGTTGAGCACTAGCACGCGGGTCCGGTGCCTCGCTAAGCCCAAGATGCACTGCTCAAAGATTGCGTGCGCCACGTGCGGGTCCACCGCACTCAGTGGGTCGTCTAGGATCAGGAGGTCGTACTGGGAGCGGTAGACTGCGCGCGCGATCGCGACGCGGGCCTTCTGTCCACCGCTCAGATTGATGCCGCGCTCGCCGATCTCGGTCTGGTCGCCGTGCGGCAGCGCCCGTAAGTCTGCTGTGAGCTGGGTCGCCTCGAGCACTGCGTCGTACCGAGCGGCGTCCAGTGCGTCTTCGAACAGGATGTTGTCCTTGACGCTCGCGTTGCGGATCCACGCTTCCTGCGCGACGTACGACACGCTGCCAACCACGTCCACTGTGCTCTGCGTGCGAGTCTTGTTCGCACTGTCGTTGCCGTCGTTGTCGTTCTCCTCCAGGATCATCTCGCCCAGCATCGCGTTCAGGAGACTCGACTTGCCCGACCCGACGGCGCCGACGATCATCACGAGCGACCCGGCGTCGATGTGGAGGCTCACGTCTCGTAGGCGAAAGGCACTTGCTGCTGTGCTGGTGGTGGTGACGACAGCAGTGCTCTCGGTGCTCACGACAACGACGTCAGGAGTTGACGGCGCCGAAGTCCAACGGAAGCTGGCGTTCTGGATCGAGACTGTGCCTGGAATCAACGACGGCAATGGCAGTAGAAACGGCGGATGCTGCGAGTCCGTGATGAGCCCTCCATCTTCAGCTTGCGACAGCTGCTGTACTTGGTTGGTGGTGCCACCCAGGAGCTTCGTTGGTATCTCCTCACTGGCCAAGAACGCGTCCAAGCGGTCGAACGAGACGACGACTTGCGACATCGCCGCCACTGCGGTCGGGAACATCGACACGGTAAGTCGGCTGATGTTGACAATCGCAATGAGCGTGTACACGTCCGTGACGCTCAAGTCCCCGCGGACGAGCACGAACACGCCGAGGACGACACCGCCGAGCAGCACGGGTGTGAGCACGAGCAGCGTCATGTTCGCGACCTGGAGCCAGTGGAAGCGGCGGTAGAGCGTCACTTCGGTCGCGCGGATCGTCTCGACACGGGTCGCCACGGAGTCCTCCCATGCGTAGAACTTCATGACGCGGATGCCCTGCAGCGCCTCGGCCGTCACTTTCACGCGCTCCTGCGCCGCTGTAAGCAACTCCCGTTGGGCCGCGCCGATGCGGTCCCCGAGCTTGACAGACACGTACAGCGTCGCAGCGAGCAGCACGCCACCACAGACTGCGGCCGTGACGTCGTAGATCGCGGCGATGAGCGCAGTCGTGACCGCGAGCGCGAGTGGAGCGAGGGGAAGCCACTGCGCGTAGAGCATCGCGTTGAAAACGCGGTCCGAGTCGACGCTCATCATCGTCATGATCTTGCTCGTCGAGTAGCTCTGCCGCGCACGGCACGAGAGCCGCAACGCCTTCTCAAACACAGTAGTCATGACCATGGAGCGCATGTTGACGCCGATGCGTGAGCAGACAAAGACGCCGTAGTTGAGACACGTGACGCCGAGAAACGACGTGAGCGTCATGAGCGCTACGAGCGCGTAGCCGTTCGTGAGTCCGAACACGTTCTCGCGGCCGTTGAGGAAGTCCAGGATCGCCTGGGCGACGAACGGCTGTAGCGTCATTGCGCCGAGGTACAAGAGTGCATTGAGAACACCTATTCTGATCTCACGGCGGAACGCATTCGCGAGCGCCCGACCGACGCGCGGCACTGGACGCTTTGCGAACGTCGGACCCGTCCCTGCAATGGCGGTGGCTTCGTACGCACGCACGAAGCGGTCACGGAGCACAGCACTTGAATCCTCTGGACACACGCGCCAGATGTCCTCTGGCTCGAGCACCTTCCGCGCGCCGAGCGACACGACGGGCTGGAAGTAGCTGACAGCGATCCTGGACGCCAAGGACGCGTTCTGCAGCGGGTTCGGCAGGTCACGGAACGAGGCTTTGGTCTGCTGCGAGTCAGAGGTCGTAGGTGGAGTGTGCCTTGAGCAGCACAGCCATCCCCACCAGCGTCGCACAGTGGCTACTGGTGGAGCTGAGTTCTTGTCATGGTCTCCGTTACCATCCGTAGTACCAGGAGGCGACGGTGGGAGCGCCGTGTAGACGTCACTTGGATGGCGAACGGCCATTGCTGGCGTCGAACGAACTTTGGAGCTTGTGTGTCTTGATAGAAGTGAGCAGAAGCCAGCGAGTTTGCGAATGAGCTGCTGGTTGCCATGGAAAGCGGGGCTTTCGGGCTGCTGAAAGATGTGTGTTGGTGGTGTCGTTGACATCTGAGACCAGTGTTGGTCTGTTTGGCTGTTTGGCCAAACACAATGTAGCCATCCAACATTTTATGTTCGCAGATGCTGCTTCGAATCGATACTATCCGGATACGGGTAAATACATGGAGTGGACATTCATACACTCAAAGTACGATGTCTTTGATACCAAATAAGAAGTGAGAAAGCTTGCAGTGAAGAAACTCAGGGAGCGTAGCCAACTTGCCGATGCAAGCTTGCTCACGACGACTGCCGAGACGATTTCCGCCGTCTGGACGTTCAAAAATAGCTCACCTGTTAATTCCGATGTTTGAATTCTCATTCTCTCATTCTCTCATGGACGCCACAACACACCATGTTTTTTATCAGTGTTTTAGAAACTGGCATGTGCAGGTTGTGCCAGGTTTGAAAAAACTGTACATAAACTGTACAAATCAGTGTAGTTATATAACAGCGAATATAACCGCTGACTTTTGGCGGGAGAATCTACTGCTATAGATTTCGGTGGGAAACCAAGTCCTGGGAGAAACCTGTTGACAGTTCTCTAAAAAAAAGCCTGACTGGCGCGATCTCGGCTCTGTCGGGGGTCAAGGGGGGACATGGTTCGGCATGGTAAACAAGGGACGGTTCCGAAACAAACTCTTTGGATGCGGAATTGTCTCTGACAACGCGTTCAAATTTAAGGGATATGTTGGACGCAAAATCCCGAACAGATCAGAAAGCTAGGGATTTGAGCATCAAACAGTGACTGTCACTGTTCTGAACACGAGACTTCATATCTCGAATAATGCTGTACGCTAGGGACGACACCGCCAAACAGTGACTGCCACTGATCTGAATTATACTTGGTAAAACGTAGTTGATCAACTTGGCAGTTCAGAAGTCGAGCGTCAGTGAGTCAGTAAGCTGGACAGACACCTCTTCAACTTCACCACATGTACTGCTTCATTCGCTGCTAATGTCAACCGATCGTACTGTCTGCCGGATCTCTTCAACTATCTTCCAGCGCAGGATGTCTTGCCCGATGTCAGACATGTTGCGTGGTACGCTCTGGCTGAGTGTCCGCCAGAAATGCAGCGCAACGAAGAACCCGCAGCTCGTCCCGTCGTTCTGGACTGGCGAGTTGAACGCCACCCGCGCGTAGTCAGCAGCCCCGCACCTCTCGCTGATGTCGTCTGCAATCTTCTCCAAGAACTTCTTAGTCTTGGTCCTCCCAAGGCTGTCGTACATCTGG
>JAASGD010000951.1:0-14557 GCA_023334115.1 Globisporangium megalacanthum | reverse complement strand
GTGAGGTGGCCAGAGCACGTGGTGGCACTACCAATACGCTCCATGACGAATCCAGAGCGCAACTCGTGGCTGATGTTCATCCAGTTCGAGTCCGGTGGTGGTGGTTCGAGCGACAGAGGTGTCCCATTGGTACTGTACCAGTAACAATTTCCAGAAGATCTGATTGTGTTGACGACCCAGAGCTCAGCTAAATGCCTGAAATTCGTCCACTCGAGTCCAGTTGAGCGGCTGCAAGGTTTTATCTTTCGAGCTTGTCAGAGACCAACAGCAGTGAGTGTCCTACCAGAACTCCAGTCTGTTGGAATCAAGTGTCCAGGAGTCCACCTTGACATCGCGTCGTTTCAGAAGGACATTCCTGAAATAGCCATCTGTTTCTGACCTCGACTTCAAGTGGCTGTTATTCTAAGAGCAATCATTTGTCTCTTGCATACAAATCCCAAGTGCTTTGTGTCACACCCCGATACCAAATCCAAATGAGAAAAAAACCTGCTCTAAATATAAACATTTTCCAACCGACCCAAAAAGCCATCTTATCGTATACAAAAGTCAAGACCTCGAAGTTGACGCTGTTCCTTTTCCGCCCTTTTCCAGCTTCAGCCCCTCCAACTTCAGGTCACTTTTCAAGTCGCCAGCTCTTGCATCAATCAGAGCCGACACGCACGTAAGCGCACGCAAACACAAGCAGAGCTGCTGCCTCCAGGTCAGCGCGCACCTATAGCTCTCTAGAGTCATCACGCTCGGGTGCTGGCAGCTTCCGCCGCCATGTCGTCGTCCTCGTCCTCGTCCGGCTCGGACGCCGGCTCGTCGCTGCTCCTCTCGCGTTGCCTCGAGAGCATCATCGCGAGCGACGTCGAGTACGCGTTCTGCCTCATGAACACGGGTATGTTTGAGCTCGAGCGCCGCACGCGCGTGCCTGCGAACGCAACGGCGGTCGTTACGCAGCTCGTCCGCGCTGGCAGCCTCCCGAGCGTTGCGAACGCTGGCACGTGCGGACTCATGTGCACCGAAGCGACCATGTCCGCGTCCTCGTCGTGCTGCGCGGCTGCGAGTCGCGTCCGGGCGTGCGACACGCGCGACCCGTCGCTGAGCTTCTGCAAAGACGTGATTGAACAGGGCTTTGGGCTCGAGAAGCAGTGCGGCATCTCGCCCGAGAACGTCGGGCTCATTGTCGCGTGCGTGCTCATCGTGCTCGTCATCGCGGCACTCGCGCTCCTCTCCCGCGTCTTTGCCCGCAAGCACCTCAGCGCTACTGGCGACTCGCCCCGTGCGCTCGAGTCGCGCTTTGCAGTCGCGACGCTCTCGAAAGGCTCCGCTGCGATCGCTGCGTGGCGCCAAGTGACGAACCTCGTGTGGAAGAACCTCGTGATCCGCCGCCGTCGGCCAGTTGCGCTCGTGATTGAGCAGTTCCTGCCCGTGCTGCTCGTCACAGGCCTCGTGTTCATTGCGAACCTCGACACGCTCTTTGGCGACGCAATCAATGGACGGGACAACAACAACTCGAACAGCCGCACCAACGCCAGCAACAACAGCAACGCGACGTCGAACTCCGAGGCCGCGAGCCTCGCGAACGGCCGCATCTTCTGCACCGGCCTCGCGTCGCTGGACGAGAGCGAGATTGGCGCACCGAGCGACACCATGTCGACGTTCTACTCGACGGGCCAGACCGTCATTGGCATGTTCTTGCTCATCAGCTACGTCAAGTTCGTGTCCACGACCACGACGACCATGGTGATTGAGAAAGAGACGCGCGTACGGGAAGTGATGAAGATCATGGGCCTCTCGGACGCGACGCTGCTCTGCTCGTGGCTCGTCACGAGCTCCGTGCTCTCGACGCCGCTCGCGTTCGCGATCGCAGCTGAGCTCAAGTTTGGCCGCGTCTTCCCGACTGCCGAGTACGCGACCATCGTGTTCCTCTTCTGGGCGCTCAGCCTCGCGATCGTGGCGTTCAGCTACTTTGTCGCGCCGTTCTTCAACAAGTCGCGCACCGCGTCGGTTGCGTCCGTGCTGCTCTGGCTCGTGCTCTTCTTCCCGTTCTTCGAAGTTCAGTCGAAAACGAACGCGACCAAGTACGCAGCTGCGCTCTCGCCCCCGACTGCGTTCGCGCTCGCAGTCGACGACCTGCTCCGACGGGCGCAGCTCGGCTCGGGCTTTGCGTACTCGATCGCGATCCTCGAGCGGCCCATCACTGTGCCAACAGCGTCGGCCATGAGCTGGTTCCTCGTGCTCGACGCGCTCATCCTCTTTCTGCTCGGGTGGTACCTTGAGCAGGTCCTGCCGCAGCAGTACGGTGTGCGCAAGCCGTGGTACTTTCTCTTCACACGCACGTACTGGGGCGTCTCGACCCGGCCCCGTGCAGCGTCCGACTCGTTCCGAGGGCTCGTGCTCTCGCCACGTGGGGACTCGCCGTCGCCACGCACAAACAGTCCGTACGAGGCAGTGACGGACGACTTTGCCGTGTTGCAGCACCAGGTCTCGGCCGACGGCTCGGTCGTGCTCTTGAAGGAGCCGTCGGTCACGCAGGACAAAAGCAGCGTGGAGCGCGTGAGCAAAGCGCTTGCGCTCCAGGAGAAGAAAGGCACGTGTCTCCAGATCCGCGGCCTCCGCAAGGTCTTCCCAGGCGACGACGGCGACGCTGACAAAGTCGCAGTCCACAACCTCGACCTCACCATGTACTCGGGCCACATCACAGCGCTCCTTGGACACAACGGCGCCGGCAAGACGACGACGATTTCGATGCTCACTGGACTCATCCCGCCGACTGCAGGCGACGCAACGCTCTTTGGCCGCTCGCTGCAGCACGAGTTCCACGAACTGCGACAGGTCATGGGCATCTGTCCCCAGCACGACGTGCTGCTGAACGAACTTACAGTGGCGGAGCACCTCCGGCTCTTTGGCACAATGAAGCACGTGTCGCCGTACAAGCTCGAAGACGAGGTCGAAGCGATGATCCGCGACGTCGGGCTCACAGAGAAGCGCAAGACGCTCGCTCGGGACCTCTCGGGCGGCCAGAAGCGCAAGCTCAGCGTCGCCCTCGCGTTCATTGGCGACAGTAAGCTCGTGTTCCTGGACGAGCCGACGTCTGGGATGGACCCGTACTCGCGCCGCTTCACGTGGAACCTGCTCCAGCGCAACCGCGAGGACCGCGTGATTGTGCTCACGACGCACTTTATGGACGAGGCCGACATCCTCGGCGACCGCATTGCGATCATGGCCGACGGCGAGCTCTGCTGCGCTGGCAGCTCGCTCTTCCTCAAGACCCGCTACGGCGCGGGCTACAACCTCACGCTCATCAAGGCGCCGCATTGCGACATCGAGGCCGTGCGTGCGTTCCTGCGCCAGTTCGTGCCGGACGCGCGGTGCTTGAGTAACTATGGCTCTGAGGCCGTGTTCCAGCTCCCCGCAGCGTCCTCGAGTGCGTTCTCGGCCATGCTCCAGGCCCTCGACACGCAGCTCCAGTCCCTTGGTGTCGCGCAGTACGGCATCTCCGTGACGACTCTCGAAGAAGTGTTCTTGCGCATCGCACAAGACCGCGAAGACGGCGCAGTCGCTGACAGTGTTGGCCACCGTGCGACGTCAGCGTCGACGTCTGCGCACTCGCGGCCGACAGCTGACGAGATCACGTCAACAGTCACGTACGCACCGGGGTTCTGGGCGCAGTACGCAGCGCTGCTGCTCAAGCGGCTCCGGATCACCAAGCGCGACCGCAAGAGTCTCACGAACGCAGTTGCGATTCCGCTCCTCTTCCTTCTCATCCTCGTGCTGCTCCCAGAGATTGACGTTGCGAACTTTCTCCCGAACGACTACGCGACGTCGCTTGCGACTGCAGCTGAGCAAGCGAACTGCACGAACGCGAACTTCACCATGGTGGTGTTTGAAGCGCCTGCGCAGCAGCGGTGCCTCACGCGCTCGTTCGACTACTGTGCGCTCGGCATCATCGACTGCGACGCGACTGCGTGCTGCAACAAACGCAACCCCGTGTCGCCCTACTACGCGTGCAACACGTGTGACCGCAGTGTGACGGACCCGTTCGAACCCGTGACGCCGTGTTACAACAGCCAGTGCCTTGAGAGCGACGGCGCGAAGCTCCAAGTGACGCTCAACGGCTTCCTGGTCGCGATCGTCACGATGCTCGCGTTCGCGTTCGTACCGGCCGCCGTCGTGGCGTTTGTCGTGCGCGAGAAGAATCCGCTCCAGAACGCCAAGGCGCTGCAGCTCATCTGTGGCGCGGACGTGTCGGCCTACTGGCTCGCCAACTGGACGCACGACGTCGCGCTCGTGCTCGTGCCTGTCGCCGCGGCGATCGTGCTCGTGCCGCTCACGAACCGCGTCTTGTCCGGCAGCACGGAGGTGTTGGGGATCGCTGCGCTCGTGGGTGCCCACGCGCTCGCGGTCGTGCCGCTCGCGTACCTCGTCTCGTTCCGCTTTGAGAAGCACGCAGTGGCGCAGACGTCGCTGCTCGTGTTCGCGCTCGCGACCGGCGGCCTCGTGAGCATCTTCTCGTTCCTCTGCCGCATCATTGACATTGAGCTCGCGAGTGGCGGCCTCACGCTCTCGGAGCTCGACCGGAACTACCTCCGCTGGCTCTTTCTCTGCTTCCCGGGCTACAGTCTCACGAACGGTGTGTACGAGATTGCGTCCCGGAAGCTCAGTCGCGAAGCGCTCTTTGGCTCGACGGTCGCCGGCGCGACGCCGTCGTCGTTCTTTGGGCTCTTTGAAGGCCTCGGGACCGACACGAGCTGCGTCACGTGCTGGGACCGGAACGTGCCGGGCTGCTGCAACCGCCACGTGTTCGACCTCGACGTCGCGGGCGCGCCCATCGTCTACTGCGTCGTGGAAGCGCTGCTCTTTACAGCGCTCGTGTTTGTGCTCGAGAACCGCGACATTGTGTGGCGCTCCGAACGTGGGGCGACTACCAGTGGCTCAAACCGACCCGACGAGGACGACGACGTGCGACGCGAGCGACAGAAAGTGGAGCACACGACGCCGACTGCGACCGACAGCGTCTTTATCCGCAACCTACGTCAAGAGTACGGCCGGAAGGGCTCGAAGCACCAACATGGGAAAGTGGCGCTCGACGACCTCTGTCTCGCGATCCCCAAGGGCGAGTGCTTTGGCTACCTCGGCATCAACGGCGCCGGCAAGTCAACGACCATGAAAGTGCTCACGGGCCAGCTCGCGCCAACCAGCGGCTTCGTCTCGCTCGGCGGCTTTGACCTCGCGCGCCACCGCGCCAAGGCCCGCGCCGTGATTGGCTACTGTCCGCAGTTCGACGCGCTCCACGACCTCCTCACGGTGCGCGAGCAGCTCGAGCTGTACGCGCGGCTCAAGGGCGTCCCACCGGCGCTCGTGGCGCTCGCAGTGGACGAGAAGATGAGCGAAGTCGGGCTCGGCGAGTACCGCGACAAGCTCACGCGCGGCCTCAGCGGCGGCAACAAGCGCAAAGTGTCGACTGCGATCGCGCTCATTGGCGGGCCGCGCATCGTCTTTCTCGACGAGCCGTCCACGGGCGTGGACCCGAGCTCGCGGCGCAAGATGTGGGACGTGATCGCGGGCGTGTGCGCGCAGCAGGAGGCGTCGGTCGTGCTCACGACGCACAGCATGGAGGAGTGCGAGGCGCTGTGCACGCGCGTCGGCATCCTCGTGAGCGGCCGCCTCCAGTGCCTCGGCAGCGTCGAGCACCTAAAGCACAAGTTTGGCCGCGGGTACACGGTCGAAGTCACGGTGCGCGAGCCCGAGGCACACGCGGTCACGCAGCTGCGTGCTGACGTGGAGTGGCATCTGGTCGCTGTCGGCACGGGTCACGGACCTGTCGCCACGACACTAACAGTGTCGACAACGACACCAGCCATGCCGACAGTGATGACGAGCATCCCACGCGACAGCGTCATGGAAGTGTGTGCGACGCTCGGAGCTGCGACACGCGGCCAGCGCATCCTCACGGGCGACGGCGACGGGTGGGTGCTCGGCGGCTACCTGGAGACTGCGGACGGCGCGATTCCGACCGACGTGTTTGCGTCCTGGTGGCTCGCAGCGGACCGGAGCGACGCGCTCGAGGCGTTCTTCCGCGCCGAGTTCCCCGGCAGCGAGCTCGTGGAGCACCAGGGCGAGCACTTTCGCTTCCAAGTGCCCAAGCACAAGCAGACTCCGACTCAGAACCCGGACCCACATGCGACAGGGCGAGAGCTGCGGCCGCACGCGGTCTTTGGGCGGCTCGAAGCGAACCGCGCGCGGCTGCACGTGAACGAGTACGGCGTGAGCGAGACGTCACTCGAGCACATCTTCAACAACATGGCGGCGCAGCAGGACGAGGAGCGGCTCGAGGCGAACGGCAGCGGCCTGGGTGGCAACGGTGGCGACCACGCGCTCCGGCCGAGCAGCGTCCAGTCCGTGCGCTCGTACCACCGCTCCCACTCGCTCCGGAGCTCGGCGTCCAGTCTCACGTGAGCGAGCCATCGATTGACTTGACTGACGCCTCCACCACTTGTACCTCTATCAATCTTCCCACCGCCTAACCTTTCATCCTTCCGTTGCGCTAGTAGCCGAACTTGTCGTTCAACGTCGTTCGCCCGTCGCCGGTTTGTCCCGTAGGTGGTACCCACACGCGCTCACCGCCTTCCAGTACGCTCGACTCGCCTTCGACTGTCGTCGCCGCAGTGCCGACAGCAGCAGCAGTGCGCTTGCGGGTTGGCCTCGTCGTGTGCGCACTCGACGGGATGAGCGCCGGACCCACCACCCGCCGCTTCTTCGCAGCCGACGAGGCCGACGACTGTGTGTCCATCACACGCTGGGGCGCTACTGTCGCAATCGTCGGTGGCTCGACAGGTCGCTTCGCAGGCGCGGGAGCTGAGAGCGGCCCACTCGACGCCGTGTCGACTGTCGTGTCGCCTTTCGTGTTGCCTGTCGTGTCGCCTGTCGGCCCGACTGCACTGTCGATGGCCATGTCGTGTGCCCTGTCATTTGCCTTGTCGGCTGCCGTGTTGGAAGCAGTTGGCATATGAGCTCCTGCCTGTAGCTGCCGCTGCCTTGTCGCCATGTCGTCTGCTCTGTCGTCTGTCGTGTTGGATGCGACAGCTCCCGACTGCTGCTGCAGCCGAGTGGACGCCACAATTTCCGTGTGCATTGGCGTCGGGACGCGCGCCAACGCCGGCGTCGCGACCACCAGCAGCTGCTGCTGGCGCCGGAGCTCCGCTTCGACCGCCTGTCGCCGGCTCGCGACTGCTGCGAGCTGCGTCGCGTGCAGCGCCTGTGTCGTTGTCGCCATGAACGCGTCCAGCGAGTCTACTTCCCCACCCGCTTCCTGCTGCTGCTGCTGCGGGTGCTCGTGTACCTGGGCAGCCTCGTGTTCGCGCACAAGCTCCACGAGCTCGCTCTCGAGCGTCCGGATCGTCGCTTGGATCGACGCGGCTGTCAGCATGCCGTCTCTCGCCACTGTCGGCTGCGTCGGGTGGCTCGTCACCGCCACCGCACCGCCGTTTTCAAGCTCTAGCCGACGCGCCTGCTGCTTGCGCTGGTTCGACGCTGTGCGGTCGTAAAAGTCGTCGTTGTCGCTCGCGTCGTCGTCGTCGTCTGCACGTGTCGGCTGCTGGCGTTGCTGGCGGCCGCTCGCAGTCTGCGCTCGCTGCGCGTTCTTCGCGTGGATGCGGCCTTCGAGGTCGGCAATGTCCTTCCGCAGTGCTGTCACGCGCTGTTCGTTGCGTGCGAGTGTCACCTCCTGACCTGCGGAGAGTCCTGAGAGCTGGTGCTGCTTGGCTTGGATGCGCGCCGACTCGAGCTGGAGGTTCGCGAGCTTCTTGACGCGCACTTGCAGCTGCGCAAAGAGCTTCTGGTCCTTCTCGCTCACGTCGTCCGCGGAGACGCTCGACGTGTACGGCGTGTCCTCCCGCTTTAGCTGCTCAGCCAAGCGTGCGCTCAGTCAGAACCCAATCTAAAAAGTAGAACCCAAAACTAAACCACACTCCCCAAAACAACGTACGTTGCGCAAGTAGTCAGGGAGCTTCTCGTCGTCGCTGTCGCTGCCTTCCTGTCGCTTCGTGGCGTCGTCGTCGTCGTCGTCATCCTCCTCGACCGCGTCTTCTCGGAACCCCCAGGACGCCCCGTCGTCGTCGTCAGCAGCGGCTCTCGTCGCTCTCTCTGCTCGCTTCCGCTGCGCCGCCTTCTCCAGCTGGCGCTGCAACGACTTGGCACGGAACGCGCGCACGTTCAGCGAGTCGTACTCGGCCGGGAGGAGCTCAGCGGGGCCGCACACAGCGTACAACCGCGACGATTCACCAAACGCCAGCACGTCGCCAATGTGGAGCCGCACAAACTCGTGCGCTGGCACGCGCGCCTTGTTCACGAACGAGCCGTGTGTGCTGCCAAGGTCGCACAGAAAGAGCGCGCCTTGTGCGTCAAACTGAAGTGCCGCGTGCACGCGGGACGCTGATGCGTGGGCGAGCTCCAGGTCGCATGTCGGCGGCGGCAATCGCCCAGCGACTGCGTAGCTGCGTCCGGCTGTGATGGGCAGCGTCTGCTGCTCCAGCACCACGCCGCCTTTAATCACCTCGAGGAAGATTCCGAACGCATTCGCGCCGTCAACACCCCACTCAGGTGGCGCGTATTCGCCGCTCTTGGGTGGCATGTCCACCATTTTAGGCTTTAGACGCGACTTTGAAGATTGGGCGCTTTTGGTCCAGAAGTAGGACTTCGTTGCTGTCCGATTTTTCATATTTTGAGCTCAAATATTTTGACACAACCTTTGGCTACAAGGCTATTGTTGTGACTCACGACTGAGGTATTTTCTGAGTTTAATAAATTTCAAGAAAATTTCGAGAAAAAATTAAATTCAGAGGCTACTATTAGAGAAAAATTGCATGAGTGAGAGACGCCAGTTGCGGGAATTGGGAAAAATCTGCGTTTCATTATCGAATTTGCTCCTAAGCTGCTAGTTCCACCAGTGCAACACCCACCTATTGTACGTGCAAAACGCAACGCTCGGTATCTTCAGCGAAAATTACCCGCCATGATAACTGCCTCTGTGATTACGTGCAGGATATGTCCGGCATCCACTTCATCTGTCCGACATGTAGATACAACATCATGAGGACCAACAATCTGGCGGGTCATGATCGATCCGGTCGCAGAGGTCCTCCAACTTAGCTTTCGGGCATGTGCGACATCTGTGACCGATGGGTTCGCGGTAATGCAACTCGCATGGCACAATAGTGAGCGATTATCAATATTTGAAGTACAATAGCGAGCGAATGATGATTATTAGAGTACAATAGCGGGCGAATGAGTACAATAGTGGGCGATCCGGAATATTTAGAGTACAACAGTGGGCGATTGGTAATATTTAAAGTACACTAGTGGGCGATTGGTAATAGTTACGGTACAATTGCGGGTGATCGGTGAAATTTATAGTACAATCGTGGTCGATTGTGGATGAGATTAATACATGGTGTCTAATTGTACACAATTTCAGTAGGTGACATGTTGCTACAAATTGAACTTCAACGATCAGCACCTCGACTCGTCTGCAAACTCTTGTTTTTACCTACAACTGCTGCATTCTGTTTCTAATACGTGCAAGTATCGTGTTGACTGTCATGTTTGTACCGAGATCTAAAGCAACCTCCATCTCAAACTTGTCCATGCCATCCGAGTAGTTGGATCAGATAAATTCGGCATGAACCTCCATAGAAACCGCTGTTCTTCACCATCACGACTTCGTTAATTCGGCGCATGTCGTAGAAGCACGAAGAGCATATCGCAGCGTGTTAAACGCGCGTTGTCTTATTGAATGCCGACTCTGTGGCGAGGTAGTAGATCAAGCGAGTAAACTTGGGCAAAGACATCGGGAAGCTCGGGTCGGAGTGCGCGCTCGCTTCTTTACCCTTGTTTAGGTCGACCGAGATCTGCGCTATCATTGTCGAGCGCTCAGGATTGCCGCGACCGACCTGCCGGTCGTCTTAAGTCGTTGTGACCTCTCATTGGTCGTGCGGGCCATCGCCGGCGAGCATCTCTGGCTTGCAGTAATGCCATGCGAGAGCAGCGCGCAGTCTCTCCGCTGGCAACTGGCTAGAGTTGCTTTCGGCGAGTTGGTTGATATAAGCCGCGAGAACGCTTGGCAGCTTGGCAAAACGGTGCTGAAGCGGGCCTGGGTAGCCCTCTCGTTCGCAGAGCTGAGTGAACCTCCGAAGGGTGCCGTCGTAGTTCGCGTGCGTTCTCGCTTCAAGACGCTCGTCGGCTAGCTTGGATGCAGCGACTGCGTCGTCGTACAGTGGACTCCTTCGAGGTAGCTCGATCGCGCAAAAATAAAAATGTGGGCAGCTACACCTCGCGTGCATCTGTTCCCCACTCCTCCACCATTGTACTCTTCCGCGAATGTACTCCACCGCAACTGTACTCGTACACAATTGTGCTTGTACTCTCTAGTAACTTACTAGGACGTTGTTACTGGTAGTAGAAACGGGATTATGCATTTGTTTACGGACAGTAATCCTTGCACCACTTGGTTTTATTTCAGTAAACTACTCAACATTTTCATAAGTTTCCAGAAATCGATCCATTGACCAGTCAGAATGCGTCGCACAGCTAAAATTAATTCGGCGCACCAGCGGAAGAAGTTATTTTATTTATTTATTTACTTCACATTTTGGTGTCCCTATCTTTTTGTCGCACACTGTAAATCTGAAGCCCAATTTGTTTCAGGTTGGACGCGCAGATGCACCTGGACATGTACAGAACGTCCTGAAAGTGAGAAGACGTCAACTCCATCAAATCAACTTCACAGTACCGTACGGATGAGATTTGACACATCAGCAGCCTCTGTCGCTCGAACCACCACCACCGGACTCGAACTGGATGAACATCAGCCACGAGTTGCGCTCTGGATTCGTCATGGAGCGTATTGGTAGTGCCACCACGTGCTCTGGCCACCTCACGCGCAGCCACTGGAAGATCGCGAACCGCTCGCCATCACCAGCAGGGAACGCCCGGGGCATGGTGAACCGCGCCAACTTCTTCTTGTCCAGGAACAGGAGCTTCTCAAAGTTCCCTCGTTCCATCGCCATCACGGTCGCGCGCTCTGTGCTGTATGCGTCGTTCCGGTGTTCGTGCAGCCACTGAAGGACTGGGAGCGAGTCGGTCTTGTCCATCGCGTTCGTCGTGCAGCCCTCGGATCGATGCTCATGCAGCCACTGAACGATGTCGAGATGCCCATTCTGCGCTGCTCTGTCCATCGCAGCAGCCGTGCAGCCTTCCCATCGATGCTCGTGCAGCCACTTGATCACATACAAATGACCGTTCTCTGCTGCACTATCCATCGCGTTCGTCGTACATCCCTCGGTGCGATGCTCGTGCAGCCATCGGACAATGTCGAGATGCCCTTGTGTGGCCGCCTGATCCATCGCATGGGTTGTACAGCCCTCGAATCGATACTTGTGCAGCCACTGGATGACTTCAAGATGTCCAGCCTCAGCTCCACGATCCATCGCTCTTGCAGTACAGCCCTCGGTTCGGTTGGTGTGGAGCCACTGCACGACCTTGAGGTGTCCACCAGCAGCAGCCTCATCCATCGCTCGGGTCTTGCACCCTTCGCTCCGGTGCTCGTGCAGCCACCGAACGACGTCGAGGTGTCCGTTTCCAGCAGCGTGGTCGATCGCACGTGACGAACAACCCTCCGGCCGGTTCTCGTGCAGCCACTGAACGATCTCAAGGCGGCTGGCTGCAGCAGCAGAGTCCATTGGATCGCAGCGAGTCGTGTCGCTTTTGATGTTTTCGTGGACCCACTTGATGACGCTCAAGTCGCCAGCCGCCACTGTGCGCCACCGAAGTGGACTCCTGGACACTTGAATTTAACTGACTGGAGTATACTGGACCTGAAGATTCACTGTCCTGTACAGCGTCTCCAGAAAGTCTGGAGCCCCCTGAAAATATTGTTTTTATGGTTTCCATGGAGAATCTGAAGAGTTGAAACACATGATCTGAAAGAGTTTAAAACGGTGGATTTTTGCATAATCGTTTCTTGATTAAAGCCCCAGTTTCGGATTACTGTATGCCTAAAAAACAGATTTTTGACAGCGCACTCCGCCTAAAAGGCATACAAATTTTCATATTATAAATCGCACTTAATCGAGAGCGATGGTGCTGAGTCGATTGCTTGAGCACCCATACATCACCCACACCAAGATGATGCTAGCCGCTTACGAAAGGAATAGATGCTGTAGGTGTGTGCTTTTAAGCTAGTGCTTCCCAAGGCAAGCGGTGATAACTCCACTCGTATACTGACGGCATTTTGTTTTTCAGGCGACGCAATAATATATATTCTCAAAAATATGTGGGAGATTGTATCAAGCTGAGGTAGTTTTGTGGGATTGATCGTCCCTCATTTTCCGAAAAAAGTTTTTCCACTCATAGTGACTTCAAATGGGACATTGATATTTGAGATTTTAACGAATTTTGTGGGACAAAAATCCCGCGTTTCAATACTGGCGATTACATAACAGAGTGCAACCCAGTTTCGTTGCCGCATTGAAGCAGCAATGAATACAAACAAGAGAGCGCTCCTGGAGCAGGTAAGTGCTGCACGGGCAAACAAACTAGCGCACGCTGTTGGTTCACAAGCACGACCTGAACGCGTCAACATTTAAAGTGCGTTGCTTGTATGTGTATGAGGAAGATAGACATGGAGAGAGATAGAGAAGAGCTAAAAAGAGAGAGGAGCGGTTGAGTGCGATTTATACTGTGTAGTGCGAAATCGATAGGCAAGTCTAAGATCATGTTCTCAACTAACCCGTCGAGACTGTATGTGTGTCTGCTGCGTGCGGCAGCGCGATTACCCGTTCAATCAAGAGCGGCATCGTTACTGCTCTACTCTCGGGGCTCTTCTCGAACTTTGTGCTACAGGCGTGAATGGAGGTGGGCGGAAGTCAGTTTTGAAATGCTGGTGAGATTAGTTGGCGCGAAAGATGTGGGATACGGTCACCAGGCTCACCCGTACACCGCGTACCTACTCCACTTCTGCTTACCCTCCACAGCTTGGAACACGCCCTTACATAGCGAAGCGAAATTTTGTTCAAATCCAGTCGCACCCCATAATGAGTGCAAGTGAAATTTTGTCCCACACAAGTCCCACAAATTCCGTCTAACAATGAATTTTCTACGTATCGCAGTTTTTGGCCCGTGGGGGTTGAGACCAGAACAAACTACCCAATGTGCGTCAGTGGGCAGCGTAGAACTACAATGACACACATCTAAAGCGTTCGAAAGCGTGTTGACTTCGTGTAGAAGGTGGCCCCATGCCATGAAAGTCTCTACCAATGCCAGCACATAGAATTAACCTATAAATCCACAAAACAGCCACCATAATATATGGGGTTTTGTATGGAATGCCAAAAATCGTTAAAATGTGATTCTGGCTTCAATGTTGATTTCATTTGAATCTTGCTCACTTCCAAAAACAGCTGAATCTTTGTAAAAATCTATCGTAGATTTTTACAGCGATGAGATCAATCAGAGCATGCCTTTTGATTATCAAACTGATCTCCAGAACTGGATTTATGGATCAAAAACAGATTTTTGGGAGGGGGCTCCAGCCTTTTTGAGACGCTGTATTTTAACTTTTCTGACTTCAACTGACTGGAGTATACTGAACCTGAAGATTCATGTCGGTATTTTAACCCTCCTATTACCAAGTATTTAACAGTTCGTGCATCTTGTATTAGACAAGATGTTCTGTGTATTAGATTTTGTATGCAGTAGAAAACAGGAAGAGGGAACAGCAAAATCTGATTCCGACATTTGTCTATCTATCTTGTAGATTTTGCTTTTTTTGAATTTATACAAGATCAGCTCTGAAATGCCGAACATCGAAGATGAAGCATACAAGATGGCTTTCAGCGGAATCCGGATGCCTGACTTCTCAGTCGACTTTATGTACGCTGTACCTGAGCAATCAATGATGACGTTAGGTCTGCGAACCCAAAGAGCCCGCACAACCCAGGAACCGACACCTGAAACCATCCAACTGACTCATTCGAGATGGGATCTTTTGTTGGATGAGCACACGCAAGCACGTGTGGAAGCCACAAATCAAACAGCCAAGCAGCACTCACCACATACAAGTGCACCAGTACAAGTACTCACAACAGACCAAGTGTGATATCGCGCCCCACGACACGCACCTGCTTGCCACCACGAAAAACGGCGAATGGTCCGACTGGCTGCAAGCGCTCAGCCAACACCCAGCTTTGCGCCCACGAGTCAGCACGAACACAGCAAAAACCTGGGAGAACGATCACTTTTGACGGGCGTCAGCTAGGTTCGCACCGGCTAGGTTCGCACCCAAGGCTGGCTCAAGACCAAGTCGACCTTCAACAGACTAAAGCCAGGTTAAGTCGACGAACTAGGCTAGCTTTACGCTTAGAGCTAGGTGAGCACTGCAAGCTAGGCTAGCTTCACGAGCTAGGTCGAGACGGCTAGCTAGGCTCTAGAGCTAGGATAGTGCTTGCGTCAGCATTAGGCACATTGAACTACGGAGTAGGGCTAGGGTAGTTGGCTCCTTGGGATTTGCCAAGAG
>JAASGD010000950.1:0-14558 GCA_023334115.1 Globisporangium megalacanthum | reverse complement strand
ATCACCGCAATCGTCGCAGAACGCTCTATCGTTTTTGATATGTTTTTAGCTTCTACGAGCAAAAGTGACGGTACAGCCAACAAAATAGTTTTTTCCCAAGACTTTTGTCGCGCACTTTAAAATGGTCAGTATTACGTTTTTTAACAGCGCTTTGATGTATTTAACGGTTTAAAATTGGTTTTGGAAACTCATAAATGGTTTTAAAACCTCATGAATTGGCAATGTGCTTGAACAAAAACTCAATAATATATGGAAACTGTGAATCGGGCCACCCTTACTGCGTTCTTGTGTTCTTGTGGGCGACAACTGGAAAGTAATTAATTTGACTTGATTTAAGTATGCAAACTTTGGGCCCAGAAAACGATGTTTACGACTACCGTCACCGTCTACTTGATACTTTCTGGTTGGTGGCTTGGGTACACCACTGTTCTTGACACCACTCCAGGAGTCGTCGCGGGAACAGCCGCCCAATGTCACTGTACCAGGTGTAGAGTAGAAGCTTCAGGAAGGTGTTGTTCAATGATGAGACGAGTTGGGTACCGAACATGGGGGTGGGCCGTGCAGGACTGACACCCTCTCGTAAGTCAACATAATCGATCTCAAGCACTTGCTCAGAAACAAGAAGAAACTCCATGTGAGTGACCTAGTGCCTCGTACTGGTACGGCTCGGGGCATCAGGGCATCAGGACATTACAACATCCCAGCGTGAGTTGTCATCCATGCAACACAAAAAATCCTACGCCAAGGACGACCTTCCCCACTGATGCCAACGGACAGAGTAAGTACGAGACCCCGACTCGCGAGTGAAGTACGCTGGCGAACACTCCTTCCGCTGTCCTTGAACTTGAACGACGCAACACACTCCAGCATACCTGCTTTATCTCACATCAGCGTACGGGTCACAGGCTGTGTGAATCGTGGTCTGGAGCACCTGAAAGTCGCGAAAGTTGTCGGGCGTGAGGACGCCGTGGCGCACAAAGAAGTCGAGCAGCACGAGGCGAATGTCCGGCTTGAAGCGCGCTGGTTCGGTCCACAGCGCCGCCACCACGTCGCTTACCGCCCAGAGCTCGAAGCGCTCGACTTCACCATCGCGGTTCACGGGTTCGACTTCCCGCAGCAACTCGATGTCGTAGATGAACATCGTGTTGTTCGGGAGCCCGCTGTACTCGTCCACGACGTGGTCGATGCTGCCGGTCGAGACAAGCCGTGGCGAGACCCACGTTGAGTCCAGTCCCGCCTCTTCGTCCGCCTCTTTCACCATGTTGTCATGCGCTGCGATGTGCGCGGGGAGGCCGCCGCCAGCGACCGTGTCGAGCAGCCCCGGCCACTTCTGCTTTGACGCACTTCGCGTCGCCATCCACACGTGCGAGACGCCGCGCCTGTCGCTGCTGCTGCGCACGAAGCCGTTGAGGTGCGTGGCGTACTGGCTCAGGCCAAAGTACGCGTCCACGCCGCGGTTGTAGTGGAAGAGCGTGGGGGCGCCGAACGACGTCTTGGCCGCGTATAGCTCGCTCTGCCACGTCGGGAACGCGCCTTCGCGCTCTAGTTCGCTCGCGACCTGCAGAAACGCTGCGAGCACATTCCTCAAACGTGACTCCCGAAGCCTCGCCGACAACTACTGTTGTACTGCTGGTACTCTGCTGCTCACCTCGTGTCCGCTCCTCTGGCGAGCTGAACGCGTGCCGCATGAGCACGTGGTCGTTTGTCACGTCAAAGAGCTCGTCGAACGCACGCAACCGCTACCGCATTACGCGTTGCGTCAGCGACACAACAGGTGCGCGATCAGATCGCGAGCAATAACGGGTCGCACGTATTGCACCTCCAGGTGGTCTTTGCGCACGAAGCCGGCGAGGATCGAAGAAGAAGCGCTACCGTGCAGCTGCTGCTCCTCAGCACTCAGCGCCACTCGCAGCGGCGCGAACGCGTCGCGGTCCCAGCCGCGCAGGCGCTGCGCAACCGCACGTCGCCACGCGGGTGTGGGTGAGGCCATGCGAGCGAGCCGGCACGTTGCTCCCCTGGTTTTATCACTCCAGCTTGCTCGAATTGCATTATCCACGCACGATGGTCCCTGGATTTTGTCACTATTACACCAATCATAACGCCAATGTGCACTCTGTCGATGGATCCAACACGCAGCATGTTACACACGGGGCCTCAGACAGACGTCTGCTTCTGCTCGCCTGCCTCGCTCTCCCTGTTCTTCTTCCTTCGTATCCATCCCTCACGCACGTCCTCCGCCACCAACCAGCTGCCGGCCGCCTTCCACACGCTAGTGCAGGATAAAGTTGAGCGAGTGGGACTTGGGCGCCGAGTACGAGCCGTCCGAGCCAGCGTCGCTGCCTCCGTCTTCCTCCGCCTCCTCCTTCGCGTCCACGCCGTCGTCGTCGATGCCGCGAGACGCGTCATATTCGCGCCCGAGAGCGCGCGGCGGCGGCACACGGGAGCGGCTGTAGAGCGCACTGTGGGTCGCGACTGGCGGCTGCCCGCGTCCGTTCGTGGTCGCAACAGGGGGAGCGACGCCCGGAGCACTGTGCGCACCACCGAACGCGCCACGTGCCGCGCCAAAGCCGTTAGTGCCGCCGCCGCCACTCCCGTTGCTGAGCCCATGTTGGCGCAGGATCAAGTCCTCCTTCATGGCTTTCAAATCCGCGAGCGGGAGCCCCATGAATACGCCGAAGCCGTAGTACACCTTCTCGTCCTCGCTCTCCTCTGGCTCGTGCGCTCCGCTGCCGTTGTGGCTTGCGGGCGGCGCGTGCGGAGACCCCACCTGCTGCCGCAGCACAAGTCGATCGCCCATGAGGAACAAACAGTTTCTCGCAAAAGCAAAAGTAAAAAAATGTGGAAAAACCACTGTGCTGAATTGACCAAATCTCGCCAGTCGACATGTCAAAGGAAGTCCAGTGCATGTTGTGTGGCCCACATACAGTGAGGTATTTGCTCTATCCCAAGTCACGAGCCAAACAGACGTGCTCACACAACCAACCAACCTACTTGCGCTTGCGGAAACGCTTGAGCGCCACCTTCTTGCTCTTGCTCTCGAGGTCGTCGCTCGCATTGCGCTTCCGGTACTCGCCGTCGTCCGCCAGTTCGCTCCCGAGCTCCTGGTGCAGCTGGCGAAACTTGCGCATCGAGCCCACGGGTCGCAGCGGCCCGGCCAGCAGCTGGTTCAGCTGTGCGCGCTGCGCCCCAACAGACGGTAAGCCGTTCTTGCCTGCCTTCTGGCTCCCCGCGCTCTTGGCCTGGAGCTCCTGCACGAGGTTGTCGTCCATGTCCAGGTCCGCGGCCGCCGCCATCTGGCTAAACCATGTCTCCTCCGACTTGACCTTCCCGGACGCGCTCTCCTGCTCGCTGATCGCCTTCGCGAGCCGCACACGCTCGTCCACGGCCGCCATGAAGCGATGGTCGAGCGGAAAGTCCGACAAGCCCGTCGGCCGCTGCAGGACCTTGCAGATCTGCGCGTGGTACTTGGCGTCCGCGGGTCCAACGAGCGAAATGCTCAAGCCTTCCTTCTCAGCACGAGCCGTGCGGCCGCTGCGGTGCACAAACACCTCTGTGGAGCGCGCAATGTGGTAGTGCACGACGTAGTCCACGCTCGGGATGTCGAGGCCGCGGGCTGCCACGTCCGTGGCCACTAAGACGCCCTTGACGTGTGCGCGAAAGTTGTCGAGCTTCTTCAGGCGCTGGCGCTGCTGCATCTCGGCGTGCAGCGCGAACACCGGGAGCCCGAGGAGCGCGAGGAGTCCGGCGAGACGGCGTACTTGGTGGATTGCGTTGAGAAACACGATCGTGCGGCCCGGGTACTGCGTGAGGAAGTAGTAGAGGAAGCTGTCGCGATTCGCCTCCGAGACCTCGTACTGGCAGAGCTCCAGGCCCGCTGGCAGCGACAGCGCCACGTTCTCGGCCTGTCGCTTGCGCCGTGCCTCGGTTGACTCTGCGCCTGTGAGTTCGGCCACGGAACCATCGCCGCCGCTCTCGTCGATGCTTAGGTCCACGACTGCCGGCTTGCCGCGCATCCCCACACGCTTCATCACGCTCTCGAGCACTGTGAGTGCGTGAATGTGCTTCTTCTTGCCAGTCTGGAAGCGACCGCCCTCTGGGATCGTCAGCGTCGCTGAGAACAGGAACGTCTGCCGCACGGTGCGCGCAGGCTCTGTTTCCTGTGGTGGTTGCTTGGCTCCTTTGTTCCCCGAGCGAACCTCCACTCTCGGTCCTTGTGCTTGCAGCTCCGTCTGCTTACGCTGGGCCGCCTGGAGCTTGAGCACGTCATCCAGCATCATGACTTTCTTGCCGTTCGAGAACGCACTCACGTCGTCATTGTCGCTCTCACTCTCACTCCCATTCTCCTCCTCCTCTTCGTCGTCGTCGTCGTCAGACATGTCCACGAGCTCCGAGCCGCGCTTGGGATGGAAACGCAGTGCGTCAAAGATCTTCTCAACCTCGGGGTACGACCCCGTCTGGAGCATCCGGTCGGCTTCGTCCACGACGAGGAACCGCAGCGAGCTGTTGAGGTCCGCAAAGTGCGCGTGCTTCTGGGCGATCAGGTCCCACAGGCGACCGGGCGTGCCAATCACGATCTCCGGAGCGTACGTCAGCATGCGCTTCTGTTTCTGTACCGCCATGCCGCCCACGAGCGTCACAATGCCGATCTCGCGGTTCGGCACCATCTTCGCTAGGTGCTGGTGGATCTGCAGCGCCAGCTCCCGCGTGGGCGTTAGGATGAGCGCTTTGCACTCCTTCTTGTAGCTCGCGTGCTCGCGCTCCGCCAGGAGCTGGCTCAAGATCGGCAGTCCGAACGCCAGCGTCTTGCCCGAGCCCGTGGGCGCAGCGCCGACGACGTCCCGGTTGTCGATGAGCGCAGGGTGGATCGTCTGCTCCTGGATGCGCGTCGGGGCCAAGAAGCCCGCGTGCTGGAGCGCGTGCAGCAGCGTATTGTGGAGCTTGAACGCACTCCACTTGGGCAAGTCCACTGGCGCCAGCGGCTTGGATATAACGGCCGGTGACGCAATCTTCTTCGCGCCGTTCTTCGCTTTCTCCGGTTGTTTCGCGCTCGCAGATCGCACGGCTGACTTCGCATCACGTCCTTGTTGCCGACTCGGCTTCGTCACAGGATGATCGACACTCACTCCCTCGACAGCGTCGCTGGCATCACTGCCACCATTGATTGCGCTTTCGTCGTCCTTCGACGCGTCCGCCGGCTGCTGCTGTGCATCCTTCTTAGCCGCCTTGGACCGTTTGCGCTTCTTCGCTGGCGACGGATCGGACCGCTGGCTGCTGACGAGGATGAAGCCGCCAGACTCCGACTGCTCCAGCTTGTAGTCTGTCGCCCAGCCGAACGACGTGAGCAGCGAATGCACCAACAGGAGCGTCAGATAAACGGACACAAGCAGAGACAAAAGCACGGCAAAGACGCAGTGCCAAAGCGACTGGGACCCCAACGCACCGGTGAGTTCTTCTAAATCGAACGCGCTGCCGTCCTCAAAGCCCTCGACCTCGACGTCGTCCAAGTTCACCTTCTGCCACCCGCCGGTGCTGCCAGTCCGCGCCTTGCGCTTGCTGTTCCGTCGCACTGTTGTTGCCAAGGCGTTCGCCATCGTGTTGTTCGTCGAATGGTTCGGTTGGTTGGTTGGGCTTCTGAAAGCTCAGCAATGACACGCACACAGTTACAACAAGTGAACAATAGCATCGTTGCATTACTTCTCTTGTAAGCTAGACAATTAGGCAAGGTGTCCTATAATATACGCCTTTGTACCTATTATAGCCAGGATTGAGCATTTTAACCGACTCCGTTATAAGCAGTGGTTTACGGTACTATCCATTTTGCTTCGCCTTTGCCAAAGGTGGTGTATTGACTAAAATAGGTGGAAATACAGACATCTCGTTTGGTTCATTTCGATTGGTCCAAGCGCATCATGCGGGTCTTCGCTGCTCGCGCGCTGGCGAGTCGTCACGCCATCGGCCCCGTGTCACGCCGCGCGCTCTCCTCGCTCGCTCAAGTAAACCGCAGCACCTACGTGCCCAGTTATAACCAAGCGGTCGATCCGCACGAGATTGCGGCGTTTCTGAGTCGCAAGCAGCTCGTGACACGCGAGTCGGACACGCATTTCGTGGTGCGCGAGTGCCCGTTCTGCCACCCGACGCACGGTCGCATCGACAACCTGTTCAAGCTCTACGTGCACAAGGCCCAAGGCGTGTACAAGTGCCACCGCTGCGGCACCTCGGGCAGCTGGTTCGACTTTAAAAGTAAGGTGCGTCGGAGCGAAACAGGACAGACGACGGAATGGATGGTCCCGCAGAGAGTGACTGTGCAGAGTGTGTGTGCCTTCCACCTGTGCTGCAAAATGGCTGCAGCTCCAAAGCAACGTCAGCGTGAGCTCAGCGGATGGCGCACTACACGGTGGGGGAAGCAGCATCGCCGACGCGGGTGCGCCAAAGGTGATCCAAGCGCTGGACAACGCTAAAGCCGTGGCGATTCAGAAGAACCTGCTTGAGGAGCCGGCCTTCAAGCCCGTGCTCGCGTACTTAACCGAGATGCGCGGTATCCGGCTCGACGTGCTGCGAAAGTACGGCGTCGGTGCGATTGAGCAGCCGTTCCGCGACGAGAACGGCGACCAAGTGCCCGCCAAGTGCATCTCTTTCCCGTGGATGGCGCGCCAGCAGGATCTGGACGCCATGGGCGTGGTCTACGACAGCGACGATAAGGGTTCAGGACGTACTCCCAGCGCGTCGAATGACGACAAGAACCTGTTCAATGTGATCCGTCTCAAAATCCGTGCCGTGGACGACAAGTCGAAGCAACGGCTCGTGCCAAAGGGCGGGAGCTGGGGACTCTTTGGCTGGAACACGGTGCCGACCGCGTCCGACGAGATTGTGATCACAGAGGGAGAGTTCGACGCGATGGCCGTGCACCAGGCGACGGGGATGCCGGCGATTTCGCTGCCGAACGGGTGCCAGTCGTTACCGCCGAGCGTGCTGCCGCTGCTCGAGCGCTTCAGCAAAGTGTACCTCTGGATGGACAACGACGCGTCTGGACAGGCGAACGTCGAGAAGTTCGCGTCCAAGATCGGCGTGGCGCGCTGCTACATCGTGCGGCCGTTGTCGGCTGCAGTCGTGGTGGGGAATCCTGTGAAAGACGCGAACGACGCGCTGCTCGCGGGACTCGACCTCGCGCAGATCGTGCACGGAGCGGAGCGGATCCCGCACAGCCAAATCACGACATTCGACGAACTGCGGCGCGAAGTGTATGAAGAGATCCTGAACCCACTGCGCGCGTGTGGCGTGCAGTCGCGCACACTGCCGTCGCTGAACCGGCTGCTGAAGGGCCACCGCATGGGCGAAGTCACGGTGCTCACAGGACCGACGGGGTGCGGCAAGACGACACTGCTGAGCCAGCTCTCGATCGACCTGTGCGGCCAGGGCGTGAGCACGCTCTGGGGCTCGTTCGAGATCAAGAACACCCGGCTGATCCACAAGATGCTCAACCAGCTCGCAGGTCGCAGTCTCCAGGGCGACATCAAGGCGTTCGAGGCGGCTGCGGACAAGTTCGAGGCGCTGCCCATGTACTTTATGCGCTTCTTCGGGAGCACTGACGTTGACGAGGTGCTCGACGCGATGGAGTACGCCGTGTACGCGTACGACGTGCAGCACATCCTGTTGGACAACATCCAGTTCATGATGGCGGGCCAGGGCCGCGGCTTCGACAAGTTCGAGCGGCAGGATACGGCGCTCGACAAGTTCCGCAAGTTTGCGTCGCAGAAGAACGTGCACTTGACGCTTGTGATCCACCCGCGCAAAGAGCAGGAGGACGTGGACTTGACGCTCACGTCCGTGTTCGGCACGGCGAAAGCGACGCAGGAAGCCGACAACGTGCTCATCCTGCAGCGCACGCGCGGCAAGTCGAAGCTCGACGTGCGCAAGAACCGATTCGACGGCACGCTTGGCTCCATTCCGCTCGGGTACGACAGCGACTCGAACAGCCTCAAGGAGTACAACGAGGGCGAGATGCGCGAGTCCGTTGCGTCGGTTGAGCTCGAGGCGCAGATGGCGTTCGAGCAGAAGCTGCAGCAGCAGAAAGCCACACGCGCGGCGTCCGGGCGCCAGGAGCACACGCCAGCGCCACCGTCCATCGCGTCGGATACCTCGGGGTTTGCGAACTTCGAGGAGTCGGAGCAGTTCAGCGGTGCGAAGCAGTTTCAGTTCGCTGCCACTGCGTCTCCAGCGTTTCTTGATGAGCTGAATGGGCTGAACAGCGTTACCGGCGCTGTCGCCCCTGCGTCCACGAGTTTCCCAAACGGCTCGAGCCGCGTAAACGGAGTGCGTGGTGCATACGGTGGCGACGCCACTGACAACGACGATGGCAGCGGGAGCAACCCGCTGAACGGCTCGGCTCCAGGCATCAACGGCTCGTCGAAGCGAAGCGGCGTGAACGGCGACAGAAGATCGAGCCGCCGCGAGCCGTTCTCCGCGTTCACGCCGATCATCACGCGATAAGCGTCTGGTTTGGACGATGGATGGATGCTCACTCAACTTGGAAGGAAGCGCGTGTTCATTTGTGCGAGTCTCTCTTCCCCCCTCGTTGAGTAACTTAACTCTATTGCATCGCAGCAGCAGCGCAGCCACCAGCGAGCGGCTCTGATATGAAGAAGAGCGAGACGAGTCCGTGCCCCTTCAATCCCCTTCGTTCCCTGCGACCTAGCGAACCGAGAGCTGTTCGTAGATTGTCCACGTGACAGCGGTCGAGAGCGTGCGCTTGACCACGCGTGGTGCGATGCCCTTCGCAAAGCCGCGCCAGCCCTCGTCAGCCAGCATCTTGCGCACCGTCTGCGTCAGCGAGAGCGAGTTGGCGACGGTCCGCAGCTCGCCGTGCGCGCCTTTGTCCACGATCGCGAGCTGCATGCGCGTCTTGACGACGTCTGCCGGGTGCACGACTGTCGTCGCGAGCACGCCGGCCACGACGCCGCTCCCAAAGTGCACGCTGTAGCCCGGTGCACGCGGCAGCTCGGCTTCGAGCACTGCCTTGAGGCGCGTGTAGATGAGCACGTAGAGCCCCGAGAACGGCACGTCGCGGATAAGTGTGGGTACCATCCCGCGGTACAGTCCACGCACGCCTTCGTCACGCACGACGTGGCGGAACACTTGGAGGTTGCTAGTGTACGTGCCTGGCGCCTGCCACTCCATGCGCGCCTTCACTACCGTGATCGGCGACACGATGCAGTTTGCGAATGTGCGCGCGAAAGCCCCCGAGAGGAACGTGTTGACGTCCGAGGTCGGCGCCGCGTGCATGCAGTAGTCGAGCGTCGAGAAGTAGATGCCGGCGCCGCCCGCAACGCGGATGAGCGTCGACGTCGTGCCGCGCCACATACCGCGCACACGCGTCGACAGCGACATATCGGCAACAGGCTGCGCCGCCTGCGGAATTGTGGCGGCGCCGAATGCACCTTGTTGGCGCGTGCGCAGCACGTCGAGCGGCTGGAACGCGAGCGCCGAGAGCGTACCCGAGAGAGCGCCAGCGAGCAGCTTCTTGGTCTTTAGCGAGCGACCCGCATCGGGCTCATTGGTGACAGCAGTCGGCGCGCCTGCGAGCGCCACCCGAGTCGCCATGCTGTCAGTAAGACTGACTCGACACGGGACTCTCGACAGCGATTCGTCCAACTCGATATCTGCCACTTTATTTGCGCCCGCCCGCTTTTCCTTTTTTGTTTGACACGGGAGGAATGACATTAGCATGAATATATCCTTCACTGCAAGAAATAGCTCTCCAAAGGAATGTCGCCCATCCGAAATCAAAGACATTCAAATGAATGTGCAGTCGAGCAAGAGCGAAAAAATTCAAACCCACTCCAGTTTTCAAATCTGTGCGCACTTGATTTGGATTTGATTATTTAGATTTGTTTAGTGAATGATTATGCAGTTAGCGTTTGACTGAGACAAAAACCACTTGATTTCAGTATCTAGTGAGACTGAGTTGATTTTTACAATTGATTTGATTCTGTTAACAATGTACAATCTGATAATCGGATTTTTGTGGAAAAAAAACTATAATAATATAATAGTTTTTTTACAAAAATCCAATTGTCAAAATGTCATATATAATATAACATTTTGACAATTCCAATTGGAATTTTTGGACACTGCACTGACTTTTTGCACTATCAGTAATCCACTGTGTCCCATTCGAATATAAATTTGTACCACTAAGTGCCCCATAGCACCGGTATTACGGTGTTATTACCGGTTTATAAAACTTTTTTTTGTGTTGTGCACTTTATCCTTTTTATCGCACTTTTAAGTTAGGAATGGAATGACGTCGTTTTGGGCCAAAAAGGTAAAATCAAGCTAAAACCAGTAAAACAATCTAAAACCGGTAAAATCGAACTTAAATCACGGAAACGAACTTTTGAAAACGGTTAATAACAAGTTTAAAATGGTGACAAGCGAACTTAATGTATTGGATTGTGTTCGATGTTAGCTTGTTCTAAACTGAAAAGAGCTTTGTTAAGTTATGTTTTCAAACATGATCACACCATAAGATGCTTGTATTTGAAGTTCGTTTGTCTCGCTTCAGACCTAAGAAGATTTTGATCGGGCATGATATCTCAACAACCATGATGATCTAGCTAATGAAACTTTGGTGAGTTTCATCAACTTACTGATGAACATGCCCTGCAAGTTTGAGCCCAATCGATAAAGGACCCATGAAGTTAGCATTTTCGACCGCATACGTGAGGGTTCACTTCTTACAGACATTGATGATTAAAACGGTAATAATCGAACTTAATGCACTGAAGTATGTTCGACATTTAGCTTGTTCTAAACTGGAACGATTTTTTTTAATTTCGTTTTTACAAACATGATCACAACATAAATTTATGATGCTAGAATTTGAAGTCCAAAAAGGATAAAATTAAGTTAAAATTTTAGATTGCTTTTACTGGTCAAAACCAGTAAAATTAATCTAAAATCGATAAAATCGGACCTAATTCACTGGAACGAACTTTATGACCATGGTTAAAACTTTGAAGTAAAAACGGTAGTAATCGAACTTAATGCACAAAAGTAAATTTATGTTCGACTTTTAGGTTGTCCTAAACTGGAACGAATTCTAAAGTTCGGTTTTCAAACATGACCACAACGTATAGTGATCATGTTTGAAAACCGAACTTTAAAAATTGATGCTTGTATTTGAGGTTTGTTTGTATCGCTTCAAGACCTAAAACACCATGAGTTTACCGTGCGCCGCGCTTCGACAACTATGGACCTCGCGAGCTCAAGTGGCTCGCGAGGTTGATACTCGCTGGAACGCTTGAGCGCTCTGGTCGAATACCGCAACCGGACGCCGCCCGCGTCGTGGAGATGGTATACATGATGGTCCTGCTACCATCGCTCGGCGCCATTGTGCTGCTCGACGTGTTTTCTCTTGAGACCCCACACTGGGGTGGAACAAGAAATCGACGTTCTGGCTCCGCTCCACGCTCCGACGTTAGGGTGGACGGTCGGCGCCTCAATGCAGCTTGTGGTGCTTGTTTCTGTAGCAGGGTGTGCCTGGTCGGTGGCCATTTCAAGACCGCCTTGTCGTACGCCACAGATCCAGTGAGGCTCGGCTGCACCGTTGGGGTTAGCATGGACGGCCCATAAGCAGTCTTGAACCACGTCTCGGTAAGACGCAGGTTGTGGTGAGAGTATTGGTCACAACCGTCTCCCGCTGCCGTCGAGGAGTGCGAAAGAGTTGGAGGCGTCACACTAGGAGCTGAAGAACGGTAGGCGTTCCCCAGCGGAGGTCAAGGTACCTTGCCAGGTATTGTACTCGCTGTCGTAGCGCGAGTCGAGAAACTCAGTCACTCGCCACACCGTACCGAACTTGACGCATTTCGTGTTCGCGCCTCCAGCCTTCTCGGTCTCGTTCGCCATACCAAGGATGTACGCGGCGTTTGCGTAGCCGTTCGCCTTGTTCTCATTGCCAACCTTCGCGCCCTCGACGGTGCCTTGTTACCTGTTCACGGGGTTGGCGACGGCGGTGATCTCGGAACTCCAGGCTGACTCGGAGGAATGCGCCGATGTAGGGCTTGTCGCCGTACTTGGTGGCGATCGGCGCGGCCTCAATTCCAAAGTGCTACCCGTAATAGGTGCGCGCGTGGCTCACGTGCTTGTCCACGAGCTTGAAGTCATCATCAATGACTTGGCGGAGGCGGCGATGTCCACCGCACCGCTGTTGAGCTGATATGTTTTCTTGTGGAACGCGTGTAGCATACCGCGACGAAGACCACGCCTTGTCACCGGCATGTCACGTGCGAGTTTGCGCGCGATGGTGTTGTTCTGTGGAGCAACGAAGTGGCGGTGCCATGAGGGCAGAGTAACGCCACGAGTATTTAAGAGTCTGGCGATCACCATGGCGAAGTCCATCACTCGCGTGTGCTGAGTGGATGAGAACGGGAGGAATGGCACATAGGCGGCTCGCTTGCTGGTGTTCATATCCCAACGCGATCGGTTGTCGACAGGGTGCGATAATATGTTCACGTCCAAAGCCTCAACCACGACCTCTTGGAAGCGGGTGTCGACCTTTTACTTTAGCCAAGTAGTGAGGAACATTGACAGGCTCAACCACGAGCTCTTGGAAGCGGAGGTGTCGATCTTTCACTGTAGCGAATTAGTGAGGAACATTGACAAGTGAATGTGTGTTGAGAGCAAGCACGGTGACGGGTATAAAAACATGAACTGGATCAAAGACTTCACTTTTCAGCACTTTCCATCTTGGAATCGGCATCAAGCACGCACCACTTGTGGAAGCACTTAATTGGCAGTCACCACTAGCTGAGTCATCCCAGACCCTTTGTGTATCTTGGGTTGGGCGACCAAAGCGGATACATTCTTTGCGTGATGGCGTGTATTTTAATCGTGCGATACTCAGTTCTCCTACAAGGAAAATATTTGTGTGCAAGATTGACACTCCTACTGACAACTTGTAGCCAAATACACGCACGATGTGAAAGAGATAATCGGAGAGGTTCTCGGCTCGTTGATAGAGTCAGATTCCGGTCAATCCTTGGTCGAGTCGTGCAATCGGGTCACGCAAATTTACTCAAAATATGTGTTCACGCGAAATAATTGTCACAAATCATGCAGATCATGAGCTGAATAGTATGCTAGTTTATGCTTTGATTCAACTACAACAGCTCGGCTGGAGCCGGCAGTTCGTATCTCGTCAAGCGCTGTGGCGGCTGCGCTCTCCCAGCAAGCACGTCTTCATGATGCATGACGTTCTCTGGTGAGAGCTTCGGTCGGCTGGACGAACAATGGTAACGTTGGATGGGGTGCCAAACGCGGCGTTCAGCTTGTGGTTGAATTGCTTCAATGGGTTGTTTGTCCTCGCAAGAACGCCTTGAGTAACATCGCTCACGTCCCAGCGGGCTAGAGGAAGGCGCTCAATCCACGTGCGCTGGAAGTATGACCAAAACCTCGTCCAGTTTTCGTGAGAGTAAGTGATGCCGTTCGCGTCGCAGCGCTCGCGAATTTTTGTCTTGACCCACTCAATCCCTGTTGTAGAGATTTTGTAGCTTGGAATGACGTTAAGCATGCCAAGGACGCCTCCCTCCATCGCCACTGTGGCTTCGTGCCCCAAATGACCAATCACCATTCTTCACAGGCAAGCCTGCTTGGAGTGGAACAGGCAGTCCCCATAATGAGTTGCCCTTGCTTGGTGAACGCGCTTAACAACCTGCGTCTTCGAGAGTCCTCGCACCACGGTCGTGTCGTCTTGGCAGTGGTAGCATCGACTGAATCACTGCCAAATTAGGTTGGGCGTCGCTGACGCATCGAGTTTAGATTGACTGCGGATTCGTCCGCTGTTTGCTCCATCAGCTCAGTTACGTCTGATACACCGCTTGCCGCAAGCCGCTCAGGTGTCTGGTGGGACGGTGGGACACAGGAGCGCCTTACATGATGCGAGAAATCAAAGTCTATCAAAGCAGCGGCAAACGATAGCCTTGCGCTGCACGCTTTGCTTCAGTAAAAGCTACAGCGGTAGGTGACTTTGATTTTTTGTTGAGGTCGCCTTTGTGTACTCGTAGCCACCACAGAGAGCTTCCGCGGGTTGAGACATCATCCGGCTGTCCTGCAACGACTTGGTCGGGAACGACGAAACTGACCGCCTGTTTGGCAGGCTACGACTTGACGCTGACAGTGCTGGCAGCAGCACCAGCGGCAGCCGTAGTACTTGGCGACTCTCCTCTCAGAGTATGCTCACTTGAGCCGTCACTGTGTGGAGCCAACTGCCAGTCATTACCGCATTCACCGCCGCCACCGTAGAGTTGTGACAGGTTTGCGTGATCGGTGCCGTGAAGGCCGCCATACAAAAAGCTTGCATGATGGTCGCCGATGTAGTCGTCACATCGAGAGCGCGCTTCCACAATATGGTTGAATAATGCATTCTTTCCGACCTTACTTCAAGTTTGTATGTAGTATTTTATCCAATGAGAGACCGTTTGAATTGCAAGAGTCGATTTCCACTAATCGCAGCTAAGACAAGAGTCTTTTTCAACCAATTATCTTTCGTTGTGGTTAGGGTT
>JAASGD010000949.1:0-14583 GCA_023334115.1 Globisporangium megalacanthum | reverse complement strand
GATCATCGTCTTGAACGACGGGCAGGTCGCAGAGCAAGGGACGCACGACAAGCTCGTGGAGCAGCCCACCGGCATCTACCACCGCATGTGGAACGCCCAGCGCAAGGCGAACAACAACAACAACAGTGAAGGCAACGGTCTTAAGTGAACGGACGTGTAGGCAGGAGACTGGACTGCAAGTAGATATGAACTGGTGCCTTTAGCTGGTCTTGGTTCGCACAGTATACTCCGTCAATCAGAGGTCTTGTCGTCACGGAGTTCTCCTGGATTGAGCAATGAATGCAGCAGTTAATGGTTTGACTGGGTTGTTGTGGCCTCACATTTCGACCACCATTGTCGATTCCCACCTTTTCATACAATAATCAAATGATCTGCGAGCCTCTGCTCCGTCGTTATGGTTGGCTTGTCAATTTCGTGAAAGAACTGCCTGCCTGCACAAGTCGAGCAGCTCCGCTGTCATCGCCGTCGTCGTCAGCACCACTCTATCCCTAAACCCCGCTGGCAGCCGTCTCGTGGCCACCGCGCCCCACTCGCCGCTGTCATGTTTGAGACGCTCGTCACGGGGCTGCTCACGAGCGCACTCGGGAACTACATTGATGCGCGGTGCTTCAGCAGCGACAAGATCAACGTGGCCGTCTGGTCCGGCTACGTCGTACTGCACCAATTGGAGCTCAAGCCGGACGTGATCGCACACCCGGCCTTGCGTCTCGTGCGCGGCGTCGTTGGCTCCATCGAGCTCAAGATCCCATGGAACCGCCTGCACTCGGACTCGGTCGTCGTCACGGTCGACGACGTGTACGTCCTCTTGCGCACAGAGGAGGACATTGAGCGCGCGGTGCTCGAGATGGACGAGCACGCGCTCAAGAAGAAGCTGCTGGAGGAGCTCTACGCACGCGCCAAGCGCCAGGACGAGGCAGCGAGCGAGAGCAGCGCCGGCGACAGCGGCTTTGCCGCTCGGCTCGTCAACAAGATCATTGACAACCTCGAGGTGTGTGTGTGGCTGTGGCTGTAGTGGTGGCTGTCTGGTGGTACTGAACGTGCTGCGTGTGTCGTGGGCCGCCCTGTCGCTTCTGCTTTGCAGCTGCACATTCGGCGCATCCACGTCCGCGTCGAAGACCACTCGACTGGCGACCATCCGTTCGCTCTTGGGCTCACGATCGAGTCGGTGCACGTCCAGGTAGGCGTGAGGCCGTAGACTGCCACTGTCGATTCGACTTGGGCTTGCCAGTGTGATGGTGGGGTGGCTCGTATCGCTCACACTGAACCGCTCGCTCCTCCTCGTCCGTCGCAGTCGACGAACTCGAGCTGGCAGCCGTCGTACGTGGACACGTCCAAGAGCAGCGAGCCGCGCATCTACAAGATCGTCGAGCTGAACCACCTGAGCGTGTACTTGAACCCCGATAGCGACGTGCTCCGGACGCAGCCCGTGGACGTTGAGCAGTGCTCGCTCGACGAGTTCGCGAGCTGCTTCAGCCGGTCGATCCCGAAGCGCTTTGACGACCGCCAGTACCAGCACACGCAGCTGTACCCGTCACACCAGCAGCACCACTTCATACTGCGCCCGATCGACGCGCACGCGCGCTTGGTCGTGAACCGCGACCCGTTCGACACGACCGGCCCCAAGTTTGACCTCGCAGTGAACGTCCCTGAGGTAGCGCTGCGTCTCGAGGACTCGCAGTACTGCGACTTGCTCTACTTGGCGTCGGCGTTCCAGATCCCAGACCACGTGGCAAAGTACCAGCACTACAAGCGCCTCCGGCCTCGGAGCGCAGTGCTGGACGCGGACGCTGGCGAGTGGTGGCAGTACGCAATCACAGCGGTGCTCCAGGACGTGCGGGCGAAGCGACAGCGCTGGTCGTGGGCGTACATGAAGCAGCGCCGAGAGGATCGTCGGAAGTACGTTGCGGCGTGGGAGCGGCGGTCGCGGCGGCTCTTGGAAGGCCGGGAACGGAGCTACCTTGACTCGGACAGCGAGGAGGAGGAGGAGGAGGAGGACGATGACGGCTATGAAGATGGTGGTGCCGACGGACTGGACCACGAAGCGAGTAGGCTGAGCGAGAGCTACTACGATGAAGACGACGAGAAAGCGAGCGTGGTGTCGTCCAAGGCGTCGTCACGATCCGGCGGTGGTGACGGCCCACGTGGTGACTCTATCTCAGTCCTCGAAGAGATCGAGCGGAGGCGACCGGTAGAAGACGTCCTGTTCTTCCGGTTCCTCGCAGACCGGAGAGTCCAGGAGGCTGCGTCGTCGACGAACGCGCACTCGGATTCCACACGGACGGTGCCGTTGCCTGCGTCAGCGGTGTTTTCCGACACGGAGTCTGTCGACACGACACCATCCGAGTCGACGATGCCGACTGAGGCGAAGTTCCGGTCCTGGGGCACGTGGATGTTTGGCTGGACGTCCAAGCTCACAGCTGCGTCGAACAGCTCGCCAGACGAGGGAGCTTCCCGGCGAGTGCTCCCAGAGGTTGAGCTGCGCGAGCTGTTCAAGATCCTCGAGTACGAACCGTCGAAGCGACACAAGAAGACGACAAAGAAGAAGCCGACGACGATGCACGGCGAGCTGCACGACCTCGACGACGTGGAGCAACAGAGCGAGGAGACACGGATCACCGTGACGCTCGGGAAGGGCTCGCTCACGCTCTCGAGCGACGTGGAGACGGCCAAGAGTCTGCGGCGCGACGACCTGAACTACAGCAGCAAGTACGCGCCGACGGACTTTCTGCTCGGCACGTTCGCTCACTTGCAGCTCGCAGCGGTGGCGCGAGACGACGCGATCAAAGTCGACGTCTCGCTGCAGTCGATCGAGGGCTTTGACGAGAGCTCGGAGAGCTCGGCGTTCTCGCGGCTGCTGAGCAGGAAGCAGAACGGGACTGTGAGCGGGGCTGGGAGTGAGATCGACAACGCGGCGTTCTCTGGCCCAGTGTTCCTGCTGAGCTACGAGACTAACCCGGCGCACTCGAGCGCCGACGCGGCGCTTTACATCCACATGGAGCCGCTCGAGATTGTATTTTCACCGACTGCGACGTGCTGGGGCCGGCTCTCGAGCTTCCTGAACACGCCCAAGGTGCTCGGGCTCTGGGCTGAGCTCGAAGTCGCGTCGTTCAACGACATTGTGAACCTCAAGGCGCGGACCGAAGCGAAGCTCAAGTACGCGATGGCGAATCGGATCGCCGTGTCGGTGGACTTGCGGATCCAAGCGCCAGTGATCGTCATCCCTGAGAGCGACACGGACATGGAGTGTGCGAGGCTGCTGGTGGACCTGGGACACATCAACTTCCGCACCGACCGCTTGAGTAAGCTGGACGGCGAGAACACATTCGCGAGTAGCAGCAACGGGCCACTGAGTGGCCTAGGGGGCGGATCGTCGCTGGCGCTGCTGAACCCGTCCAGCTCGCCAAATCTGTCGTCGAGCACGTCGTTCGTGAAGCAGCTGTACGACGAGGCCGAGAAGGGAGAGGGCGCGATTCGGTGGAAAGAGGAGTTCTACGACAAGTTCAGTCTCTCCGTGACGAACGTCCACGTCTCGCTCGTTCCGTACGGGAAGACGCGGCCGAGCAACCCAGTGGCCGCCGGACCATCGCTGCCGCAGCCAATGCTGAGCGAAGAGCAAGAGTACGAGCTCGTCGAGCGTTTCAGCATCAACGTCACTGTGCGCATGTCGGTGCTCCCGCTCGATGCGACGCTCACGCGGTTTTACGTCCACGCCGACCTCCCAGCGCTGACGTTCAAGATGTCGTTCGAGAAGTACTTCCAGTTGTCCGGACTGGTCGAGCGCTTCAGCCTTGCGAGTCCTTCGGAGGTGGAGGTCGAGTCGAGTCCGTACGAGAGCAGTTTCTTCGACACGACGGATCTGTTTGAAGGACTCGACGCGACGCCGTTCGACCTCGGCGACCGCATCCAGGCTCGACGAAAGAACAGCTTCTTGAGCGCGTCGGCGCTGAGGAGAGCTGGGAATGACGAGGAGAGCAGTAGCAACGCTGGCTTCTTATCAGCTGCCGAGACGACTCCCATGGACGCTCACGACTCGGACGGCGAGTCGAGTACAGGCAGTGATGACACGTGGTTCAGCATCGCAAGTGGGAATGTCGACTCCAGTGTAGGCTTGCTGGCGCCAGAGTCGATGCCTCCGCTCGGGTGGGGATCGAGCGCCGAGTCGCTCTCTTTGGATGTGATGGCGCGGCCGACGCGAACTGTTCTGGATGTGCTCGGCACCGAGGACGAGCCGCCGCTTTTGAAGCGGAAGAAGTCGAGGCGAGCGAATCGGCCCTATGCGGCGAGCTCACAGACGCAGACGGAGCTGCTGGACCGGCGACTCGTGGTGTGTACGCTCACGTTCCCGCTGATCTCTGTCCAGCTGAAGAAACCGTCGTCGATGAGCGTACCGGCGTCTGCGTCGTACCGGTACGACGGCAACTACTTTGACGAAGACGTGGGGGACAACGGCACGATCATTGTCAAGCTGCAAGGGTTCCGCGTCCGCGCCGCCAAGAAGACGCTGTCGACGCAAGCGACGTGCAGCTTCCGGTCGCTCGAGGTCGAGGACTACTTGGACGCCAGTGGGAAGGCATCCGAGTTCCTCTTGTTCTCATGCCCTACGATCGCCGCGCCCTTCTCGATGCGGGCTCCGCAACGGCGACCCGCGAAGCTCTTCCCGACCAGCGTCGCCCCTCGCCGTCGCCCGTCCCGGCAGCGGGAGCGCGTGATTTCGTTCCAGCGAGCCGAGGCAGCAGCGAGTGCTCTGCCGGTGCAGGCGCCAGCGAACCTCCTCGACTTTGTCTTCAGCTCTGTGAACGACAGTCTCACTGGCGACGAGGTCCAGCGCGACCTTGACATTCGCGTCGGCTGCCTCCAGTTCAACTTTGACCAGTCATACATTTGCTCCCTCCTCGAGCTGCTTGACGAGACAGTGTCGAGGCTGAAGCTCGGGTCGCCTCCACCGCCGACTGCGCCAGCGTTCGCAGACACGCATGACGACGAGCTGCTGCCTCCGCTCCAGCTGTCGCCGTCCGTGAGCCAGGAGTACGCGCTGCTCCCGATGATGAGCTTAACCGAGTCAGTGCGAGCCGATCTCGAGCATGCACGCAAGCAGCTGTTCGAGAGGCAAACAGAAGCCACCCAGGCGAAGAGGAGAGGAGCGGGCCGTAGCGACAGCCGTCGGCAGCGTCCAGCGCCAGTGCTGGTGAAAGTGAGCGTGCGCACGCAGTCGCTCTCGGTTTGCTTCTGCGACCGCAGCGAGCCCGAGGTGTCGGTGGCGATTCTCCGCGTCCAGGTTCACGTGAGCACGTCAGTCGAAGGCGACGTGATCGTGAAAGGCACAGTTGGCGACGTGAAGGTGTTCGACTTGAGTCCAAAGACGCGGTCCGACGAGGCTGAGAGCGACACGCAATACACTGGAGCGAGCCAACGAGAGGCTGCTCCGAGTGACTTTGTCGACATCTTTGGACTGGACGTGAGTGCGAAGACAGGAGGAGAGGGCGGTGCGGGGGGCGTGCCGCAGTTCATACTGAGCGTCGACAGCAGGATCGTGAAGACGGGAGGTGATGACGAGCTGGACGCAAGTGAAGCAGCGGTCCTTCCTCGGCGGTCCGGCGTGAACGTCGTGGTGCAGCCGATTCAGCTGCTTGTCCAGCCAGACTTCCTCGAAAGCGTCACTAGCTACGTGATGGACGGGCCGCTGCGACTGTACCTGGCGTCGAGAAGCGATGGAGCGCGAGGCCACCGACCGCAGTGGGAGCGTGCCTCATCCGCGCGCCACCCGCGCTCGCAGTCGTTTGCGTTTGAGGACCTAGGGTTCACGCGCCACCCGCGCTCGCAGTCGTTCTTGCTCGAGACCGCGTCCGCGCACGGTCCGCACTCGCCGTTCTTCGACGCCGGCCTTGCGAGTCCGCAGTCGTCACGGATGACGCCGTTCTTCGACTCGATGCCCGATCCGCTGACGAGCGTGCCTCGAGCACTATCAGCAGCACAGAAAGCAGAGACTCCTGCGGAGAATGCGACGGACGCGGCTTCTGGTGCTGCTCAGGACGCGGAGGAAGAGCCGCCAGCTTCTCGGTTGAATCTCCTCGATGCATTCGACCTCGAACTGAAGCTCGTCAAGACGAGCATCGTCCTCCCATCCATGCAAATCGAGGCCGCGAGTCGTCCAGATGGCGTGTGCATCTGTCTCGGGAACGTGTCTGGGTCTGTCGTGAGCACACTGGTGGCTCTGAAGAGCGACAAGTGCCGTCCAAGTGCGAAGAGAGGCGTCCACGTCGCTGTCACTGGGATGGAGATCACGTTCCTCCCCGAACAGCTTCACCTGCTCGAGCCAATGGACGTCACAGTGCTCTGCACGATTCCAGCGATGCGCACGCCCGTGACGGACGCGACAGAGGAGAGTGTGGATCCTACTGTGGCGGTCTCGGACCTTCCTTGCTTGACGCTCGCAGTCCAAGTCTCGCCAGTGTGCATCAACATTGGAGAGAAGACACTGAGCCTCGGGTTGGATGTTCTCTATGGAACGATCAAGCCGCTCGTGGACATTGTGAAAGCGACACGCCAGGGAAGAGACCGGGACGACGACTTGGAGTCGCTTCTCGGCTCCGTGGTGACGAGAGAAGACGGCTCGGACGTGGGTGCGCAGCCGCTCCCAGCACCCAACGTAGATCGAGTGCAGCACGTGATGGGATTGCGTGCGACCATCACACTGGACGAGATCAAGATCGCACTGCAGGCGCACTCGGAGGCGCCGCAGTTGTTTGAGCTCTGGATGAAGAGCGCACTCGACGCGAGCGACGACAGCCATCCGCGGGACATGACGGGCGGGCTCGGAGGTACCGCCCCCGGTGGCTCTCCGCGCCGACAGCGCCACGATGCGTGGACCCGGAAGCCGAGCTTGCCGAAGATGCCGGGCGCCACGACGGTCGTTGAGATCGTGGCGAGTGGGCTGAGAGCGACAGCAAGCGCCGACTCGCTCAGCGTGTCGGCGACAGGCGAGTTCCCAGCTGCGCACGTCGAGTTCTCCGTGCAGACGGCGGTGATTCGGGACAAGATCGCGGACCCAGAGGTGCGAGACACCATGTGGAGGGGGGTCGTTGTGGAGGGACTGACTGAGTTGTGTGCTGGTGCTGTAGGAGTGCATCACGAATCTCTTTGAAAGCGTTGCAGTGTCGCAGTCGACGCGCGAACACGATCGTCACGCGATGCGACGGTCTCTGTCTGCGTCGACCCATGCGTCCGAGAGCTTGGAAGTGGACTTGGAGGAGACGCCGTCAGTGGTGGAGACCGAGCCCCAGCTGCTGATTCAGCTGGCTGTTCATCCGCCCGCCACAGAGGAAGCGAGAGAGCGAAGCGACCACGTGATCACCGTCTCGCTCGCATCAGCACGCGTGAATGTGCTGCCACGCACGCTGCTGCGTCTCGAGCACTTTGGTGCGGAGACGCTCGTGACAGTGCGCAGGAGAGCGTACCAGCTCGAAGTGCAGTACAAGCCACGGATGGCCCCCCCGTCGTCCACGGCTCGGAATCATGCGTACCTCGATGGCATACGGGAGTTTGCCGAGAGCCGCGGTGGCGTCAACACCGAGTCGTCTCGAGCGGGACTGACGGGGGTCGCTAGTGGACGGAAGGACAGCGTGTCGGACTCAGTGAAGGACAGCGGCGGAAAGAAGGTGGTGGCGTACGCGTCGCCGCGGCACCAGAGTGTGGCGCATCACGAGGATCGAACCGGGAAGCTGACTGGAAACGACCTGTCGTCCTCTGTCCACGCTGCAGTCGCAGAGGGAGAGAGAGAGGGAGACGAGGCGCTGGAAGGCGGACTGGAGCTTCCGCTGCAGGAAGAGCGACAGCACGTTGAGACAACGCCCGAGGACGACGCGAGACGGTGTGTCTGGACAGTGCGTGTGGAACTGTCAAACCTCTCCCTGTGGCTGTTGTCTACCGACAAGAAAGCAGACGCGGCTGGCGTGAAGCTAGCTGCGAGTGTGCGGGCGGAACTGGCAGCCTTCAGCGGCGACCGATACCCTGTAGCTGCTCTTCGGAAGGAGCTTCGCGTCGGCAGTGCAGAGATTCGGAACATTGAGCTCAGCATCAACTCTCCGGTTGATGAGCGTCTGGAGGCCGAATCGAAAGCTGTGCGGGGTGTCCACTTCCCATGGACGATCGTGGAGCCGTTCAACGTCCGTGCGGACTACAAGTCTTCGTTCTGCATCCGTTCGACTGCGGCAGACAACACATGCGATACAGTCGTGCTCAAGGAAGCTTTGCCAACCACCGAGAAGGCGTTCTTGCTCGCTGACGATAGTGCGAAGCAAGTGCCTGACAAGTGGACGGACTGGGTCGCCCACGAACCGTCCGTGGACGTGGATCGGATCGCGTCGCGAGTGTCGTACCGGAACCTCCCCGTGCTGCTGCAGGTCGCGTCGAGCTTAACGAGCGTCGCGAGCGCCGAGAAGAAGATTCGCGGGACGTTTGTCGCGCGGATGAAGGCGTTGGAGGAGGAGTTGGGCTGGGAGTTTGCGGACCAGCCGCATGGAGAGTCGTCGTACTACCTGACACTGTCGGAGCGTGATGACGAAGAGTCCGAGGTCCCAGACGAGCTCCAGGAAAGGGAAAGCAGCGGCCGCTTCGTTAGCAAGCACGCTGTGACGCAGGCATCGCTGCAGCTGAGCGGCCTCCAGTTCCAAGTGATCAACAATATTGTCGACCAGGCGTCGCCAGTGCTCGGCTTCAACATCGGCCACCTGGACGTCTCGCACTTTTCCACGTCGGACGCTGCGCTGAAGCTCTCGCTCACGACGACGCTCGACGCGTGGTACCACAACCTCCGCTTGGTAGCGTCCGAGCCGCTCATCGAGCCCTGGAAAGTGGACCTCGTCGTCTCGAGGCAAGCAAGCGCGAAGCCGACGCTCGAGGAAGCCGCTGTGAATGACGACAGCCAGGCGCTGCAGCTGTTGCCGGTCGAGGTCAAGATCCAGTCGAGTGAGACGCTCCAGCTGAACGTGACCGAGGCGTTCATCGCAAATATGATGGCGGCGACGCGCGCGTGGGAGTGGGTCGTGCACGAAGGCGGCGACCCGCGCGAGATGACTGAGTACTCGACGTACTGGATCCGCAACACGACGGGGCTGAACTTGCACTACTGGGGCAAGGCGTGCAAGCCGAGCACGCTCGTCCCTGGTGGCGAGGAGCCGATGGAGTTTGTCGAGAGCGAGAGCGAGGACTTGGGCGGAGCTCCGTTGACTCGCGAGGACGACTACCAGCGGAGCAGTGCTGAGAAGGCGTATTCTGGTGGCAACCGACAGATCTTTGTCGCTGTCTTTGAGGACGAGGAAGCCACGAACGACGCGCAGTCGGTGTTTGAGAAGAAGTGGCAGAGTGAGACGGCGATTTCAGTGGACCAGGTGGACTCACGCATGTACGCGCTCGTGAACGCAGACACGGACATCTTCTCTGCGAAGCTCCGCAAGTGCGAGTGCGTGATCGACGTCCTCGTCGAGCGCGGCCGGAAGGTGTTTGTCGTGCGGTCGACGCTGCTGCTGGAGAACAAGACGGGGTCCGACCTCGAGGTCGAGTTCGTGCCGCCTCCAACGCAGTACGTGTCGCCGCAGTCGACGTTGGACGTGTCGCCGATCTGGCGATCGGTGGTGAGAGCGTCGTCGGTCGTCCCAGTGCCGCTGCACCTCGTGTCGCTCGGAGAAGGACATATTGTGACGCGTCCGCCAGAGATCAAGGCGATGGACGCGACAGGGACCGCGGTCTCGAAGCCGTACGCGTCCGAGCGCGTGCGGCTGCCAGTCTTGGACCGCGACACCGCAGCGACCGGCTCGGACGACCTGACGGACGTGCAGAGCACGATGAAGTTCCACCGTCTGCACCGCGACCGTCCTGTTCGTCCGTTTATCATGCGTGCGTGTCTCTCAAACTCGAGCGACGGCGTGTACCACCGCACGCTATCGTTCCATCCGCCGCTCGTGATCCACAACCTAACGGCAGGGCCGCTCGAGTTCTGTCTCGCGACCCCGAACGACTGGACGCCGGCCGCTGATGCCACAGGAGGCGTCGTGCGAGCGCATGAGCACCAGTGGGAGGACGCGCAGCAGCGACTCCGTGAGCGCGGAACGATCAACGTCGCGGACTCGGTGATCTGGCATTTGTCGGACTCGGACACGCCGCTGGAGCTCAGCGTCCGCATGAAAGGGTTCGAGTGGAGCGAGCCAGTGCTGCTCGGCAAGGAGACGGCCGACGTGGCGCAGATCCGGATGAAAGACCTGGTCACAGACTCGCTCTTGTACGTCACGGCCGAGTTCGAGGTGAAGGCGAGCAAGTGCCGAGAAATCTTTCTCTTCGTGCCGTACTGGATCGTGAACCTCACGGGCCTGAAGCTCGAGTACGAGTTTGACGACGAGCGTACTGGCAGTGAGCACCCAACGACGTACGTACCGTTGAGTGGAGTATCTGGAGAGAGTGAGAGAAGAATGTATTGGGTAGTTTGTAGTCGGCTCACTGGGCTATGGTGCTGGTGCGCAGATTGCTGGCCGGACAGAAGCGTCTCGACCGAGAAGAGCTGTTGCTGAAGGAGAAGCAGAGAACAAAGGGCGTGACGAGAGAGCGGAACGCGCACCTGATCCACGCTCCTTTCGCTGGCGGGCACGACTGGGGAGACAGCGACAGTGCGAAGCTCGCGTCGCTGGACGACATGGACACGACAAGCGGGAGCTCTCGCGACCACGAGCGAAAGCGCCGCCACCCATGCTTGCTTCCGAGCGTTCCTCCAATCAAGGGGCTGCTCGATCTGCTGCCCAAGTCAATCGACGACCCCAAGACCGTCGGACAACTGGAGGTGCTCCAGGTCTGTCACTCGGACCACCGCTTAGAGAGAGGCTGCGTGCGTCTGCGCGTGAACGACGACGACCTCTCGGGCGGCCTTGACGTAGCGAAAGAGAGCTTGCAGCGCAAGTGGTCGGAAGCGATCGTGCTGGACCAGACGGGCACGTCGGGTGTCGTCGAGTCAGCGGACTTTGGGTCGAGCCGGAACTACAGCGTCGGGTACTCGATCAGTGCTGCCAAAGGACGGTACTCGCGCACGAAAGTCGTGATGCTGACGCCACGGTTCATGCTCGTGAACACGCTCGGCTACGCGATCGAAGTGTGCCACTCGTCGGCCAAGTTCAGCACGACGACCGCGTCCGCGATCGACATTAGCAGCTCTGTGCACTTGCCGAACAACGGCATGATGTCGTCCATGAACTCGGTCGTGCACCTCGAAGCCGGGGCGTACGCAGACTTCCACTGGACGCTCCGGTTCGGTAAGACGCGGGCGATCCGGTGCCGCATCGCCGAGTACGGCTGGTCTTGGAGCGGCGCCGTGCCGCTCGGAGACTCGGGCGAGTACGCGGTGCGCATGCGCCACGAGTCGACGCGCGAGAGCAAACTGCTGCGGCTCATGCTCAAGCTCGACGGCTCGTGCGTGTGCGTGTACTTCCGCGAAGAGAGTGCGAGTGCGCCGCCGTACCGTGTCGAGAACTACTCGCTCGAGACGCTGCGGATCCACCAGTTCCGCGTCCGGCGCAGTGAGATCCTCCTCCCGCACCACAGTCTCGACTATGCGTGGGACGAGCCGACGCAAGAGCGGATGCTCGTGGTCGACATGCTGCCGTCGGCAGCAGGGGACAACAGCCGCCCACTGCGCATTGGGACGTTCGTACTTGACAAGATCCAGCAGTACCCAGACGCGTTGGGCGGAACGCTCGGCATTGAAGTGTCGACTGATGGTCCCACGCGCGTCTTTCGCTTCACAGACGCCCGCCTTCGTGGCGACCGAGGCGCGAACACGCTCTTCGCGCCAGACGCCAACGCTCCCGCCAAGAACGCGACGTTCCGACACGGCTTCCTGCGTCGCTTTGTGTCGGCGCCGACGCTCCGGTTCGAGATGGAGCTCCAAGGCGTCGGCGTCTCGTTTGTCGACGGGGTCCCGAAAGAGCTCGTGTACGCATCGGTCGCGGGGATTCACTTGCAGCTCCTCATGAGCGAAGAGGACCAGGGAAAGCGGAGCAGCGCGTACATCACGCGAGGCGACACGGGCGGGTCGAGGTTGGAGCGCGAGACGACTGCGCGGATCGTCGCGATGCGGTTCGAAGTCCGAGACGTGCAGATCGACAACCAGCTCCAGGGCACGCCGTTCCCAGTGCTGCTGCGCTTCTCCAACTCGGCCGCGCGGTCGCAGAGCGTTGACGGTGAGATCGTGTACATCCCAGCTCTCCAGCTCGACCTCGTCAAGCACGACGAGTACGCAGGGATCCACTTTATCCGGTACTTTAGCGCCAAGGCGCTGCCTGTGCACGTCCGCGTCGACGGGTCGCTGCTGTCCCACCTCGCGCCGCTTGTGATGGACGCGAACGCGTACAGCGCAGCCGACCATGTCGGCAAGGCGACACGGGGAGCAACGACGTCATCGTCGTCTCACCGGTCGCTCAACAGCTTGCTCCTCGAGGACTTCAACGCGAGTCTCGAAGTGACAGTGAAGATCCTCGAAGCCATTCGCGAAGAAGAGGCCACGACGTCGCTCACGCAGTCGAGCATGTCGATGCACACGAACCGCTCCAAGACGGACGGAGCGACTGCGGAGAGCGGCAGTGGACACGCGTACGCGCCGCCGCCGATCCCAGTCTACCCGACCCAGGGCAAGTTCACGCGCAAGGACGAGGAGAAGAAGCTGTACTTTGAAGAGTTCTCTATCGACCCGATCCGGGTGGGTTTGTGGCTGCGTCAGCTCTGTCGGCCCTGTTTGTCTCTTGGATGAGAGACGACTGCTCTGGACTGACTCGACTGTATGTGTGTGCGGTGGCTTGATTGGTTGGTTGGCTTCACAGGCGACGGTGAGCTTTACGTTTGGCAGTGGCGTGATCGCAGACGGACAGTACGGACGTGGCGACAGCGACAGCCACAACAACCGAGGCGGTGGCACAGCGTCGTCAGCGTTCACAGACTCGACAGCGTCCGCCGTGACGATGGGGCCCGTGCGGTTGATCCTGAATGCGATCGGGACGAGTCTCACAAAGATCGCGAACGCGCCGTTCAACCTCAAGGCGCTTGAGATCAGCCACTCGTTCGTGCAGCCAGACGCACTGGCGACGCGGCTGACGTCGCACTACCAGAGCGAGGCGTTACGGCAGGCGTACGTGATCTTGGGCAGTGTCGACGTGCTGGGCAACCCCATGATCGCGTGGAAGAACCTCAAGGGCGGGTTCCAGGACTTTATCTACGAGCCAGCGTACGGCATGGCCAAAAGCCCCAAGGACTTTGTGTTCGGCGTTGGTCGCGGCACGCTCTCGCTCGTGCGCGCGTCCGTGTACACGTTCCTGGACTTTAACTCGCGGATCCTGACAGCGAGCGCCCTTGGGCTCTCTGAGGCGTGCGTCAAGCTGGACGACTACACAGGGTACCCCGCCACGCGCAACATCTACCAGGGCTTTGCCCAGGGCATCTCGGGCCTCGTCGTGTCGCCGATCCACTCGGTCGAGATGAACGGCGTGCGGGGCATCGTCCCCGGCGTGTTTGCCGGCGTGTTTGGGCTCGTGCTCAAGCCGCTGCTCGGCGTCTCGCTCGCGGCCGCGACGACGACAGCGACGCTCCGCGACGCGATCGACCCGAACACGAAAGCGCTGTTGCTGCGCGTGCGGCCACCGCGGTTCATTGACTTGCGCACGCGACGACTCAAGGTCTACTCGTACGTCGAGTCGCTCGGCGAAGAGATCGTGAGCAAGCTGCGTGGTGGGCGGTACCGCAGCGACGGGTACGTGGGCCACGTCGACCTCAAGCAGAAGTGCTTCCTCGTCACGCGCAAGCGCGTCATGCTGCTCGACGTCCGTGGCGGCGGCGAGAGCGGGGAAGCCAGCAGCTCGCTCAAGTACGACGTTGCGTGGGAACTCCTGGCGGAAGAAGTGATCCTCGTCGAGAGCAAGGGCACAGACGCAGTCACGCTCTACTACATCCGCGAGGACTTTAGCCAGCGCCGTCGCGAGCCGGTGGCGCTGAGAGGCATGCGGCTGAGCAAGTACGTTGTGGCGCTGCCCGAGAGCAAGCTCCTCTTTGTTCGCGCCATGCTGCAGCAGATGGAGCGGTCGCTCATCACCAAGATGAACTCGGACAGTGCGGTCGCAGCGTCGCCAATCGATCGCTCGCCCTGGCCGCCGCACCAACGCTCTGGAGGAGGAGGAGGCGCCGAGTACCCGATGTTCCGCCTCCCGTCGACGATGCTGCCCACTCGCAGCTTTGTCGGAGCCGCGGCAGCACAGAGCCACTAACCAAATGGTTTCCATAGACTGCGTGTGCCAGCAGTGGAGCCACCAGTCTTGTTTCAAGAAGAGCGACCACGGAGGCAGCTTCTCCTGCCTCCAACACCAACCTGTGCCTCCCACCTGCTGATCAGTAGTCTCTTACTTCCTCTCCGTCCCCTACAGACCGTTGCCTTCACTGTTGTTGTTGTTGTTCGCCTTGCGCTGGGCGTTCCACATGCGGTGGTAGATGCCGGTGGGCTGCTCCACGAGCTTGTCGTGCGTCCCTTGCTCTGCGACCTGCCCGTCGTTCAAGACGATGATC
>JAASGD010000948.1:0-14586 GCA_023334115.1 Globisporangium megalacanthum | reverse complement strand
ATCAGCACGAGCCCTAGCAGCTGAACACAGCACTATACCTAGCAACACAATCAGCACAATACCTAACAGTACCAGCAACGCGATACCTAGCAGCACTGTAAACACGATACCTAGCAGCACTATCAGCACGATACCTATCAGCACAAACAGCAGGATACCTATCAGCACCTATCAGCACGACCCGCACAAACAAGCACAATAACTAGCAACATGTCGCTGGTGCACACGCAGGATTTAGGATTTAGACCAACGAAACTAATGTACTGTATACTTCAGTTTAATCATCAATGTCTGTAAGAAGGGACCCGTTTTCGGGTCATTTTTATGCTGTGTTCTAGAACGTCACCGGTCTGTTCTCTCGTCGCCGCAAAAATTGACCACTCGAAAGACCATGTAAACGTGAGGTGTACACACAAGCATTTGTTGATTGGAGTATTCGCGAGCTCGTGGTGACACCGTCAAAAGGTTGACTTTATTTGAATATACGATCCATACTTTGTGATATTTAAGACTATAGCCCTATTGACGAAATTGACTTGAATAAAGTATCTAGAAATAGTTTCTTGGCGGAAATACTTTATCCGTCCAGCGGCCACCTTGTCAGAAAAACGGCACTCACTGCTAAAGAAGATTTTGATGGGGAATGATATTTCAACAGCCATGACGATCTAGTTAATGATACTTTGGCGAGTTTCATCAAACACACTGATAAACATGCCCTGCGAGTTTGAGCCCACTCGACAAAGGCGCGGTGAAGTTAGCATTTTTAACCGCATACGCGAGGGTTCACTTCTTACAGACATTGATGATTAAATACCCACCAACCTTTAGATAAACCACCTGCGCGGGCGACCGCGTACACTCCACGACAAAAAAAGAGAACAGGCAAAAACTTGCGATAAAACTTTCAATTTTAGCGTATTTATTACGCGACTTGAACTAATCGACTCCATTTATAAAGACGAATCTCGTGATATGCTCAGATTTGACAGATTCGCTAAACTGAGCGAGCTACAAAAATTTGCTGACAATTAGGTACCGCAAAAATAAGAGAACGACAAATCACTACTGAAATCAAGTCATTTTTGCTAAGTGCGCATGGGGATTTTTGCCCAAAATCGGCAATTGGTGGTGAAAACAACAGGCTGATCGCGAGGGTGACGCTTACATGGAGCGAGTTACGCGATCCTTGAAACGAATTGGCGTGAACTAAGAGCTGTGGACGCACTGCAAGGGTGCACGTACATGTTTGGCTGACCAACGCTTTTGATGATGGTGTTTCCTCGCTCACAAGCGCAGCGCTCAAAGCATTAGACAATTTGAGGCGATTTCCACCATTTTCAAGCGTTTTTGTGTGGACTTGGCTACGACGTCAACAACTCAATCGTATGCCAACGCGGCGTAGATACAGTCGCTAAACGATGGATGAGTGCATTAGCAACGGGCTGACGAGCAACATGTAACTACAGAACTTCAGTAGTATGAGTCTGATGCTGTCTTTACTCGAGGAAGAGATCGATGTGAGGTCGCTCTGATACATTTTGGTCAGTGAAATGAATCAGGGTAGTAAATTCAGCCATTTTTTGACAGAAATCAACATGATTTCAGTATGCAATGCTGTTCTTCTTTTTTTGTCGCGTTTCAATTTCAGCAAAATTTTGTCCTGTCTTCTCTGTTCACTTTACGCACAACTAGACACATTTTTGAACGCGCCGTGATCAGAGGAGCTGATTGCATCAATCAGATTTGAAAACGACTAAAAATTGACTGAACAGTGACGATAAAGCTACACCAACCACTGCATATAGTATGGACCAGACTAAAATTGAACACCAACAGAAGCACCAGCACACATGTATTAGTCTGGACCAGACTTATTCTGCGTCCAGACCAATAGTCAATCTTAATATTTAGACTGGTCCAGTCTATTTGGCAATGGTCAAATTTAGTCTGACCTATGAAATGGTTTATAACACCCAGTCTGCGTCAACCAGACCGAATTTTGAGTAAAATGTGAAAATGTGAAAAACTAGAATCAAGACGACGAGGCTTCACGACACCAAAGCACATGTTCAGATAGCTCTTTATGTTGTGATCAAGTTGGTGAAGATACCATTGGATAAGTTCCTGCGATGTTATCCACCAGCCAAAAAATTGAGAGGGTGCCATGAGTCGTTAACCTGTCAAGCAGCACGGTGAGAGGTAACTCGGTCATGATGACCATTGTTCTTTCTACATAGTGTATGCCGTGCTGCTATCGTTCGCGCCTCTGCGCTTACGGTGACAGTTATCTCTTCTCTTTGTCGTTTATGCATCGATCTGCTGTCTCCGCCCCGAAATTATGAACGCGATCAGCGGCAAGTTATCAACAGGTTATCAACGATGTAAATTTTGCGCAATTGTATTTTTACACATAGGGACTTTATTCGGGTATTCGGATCTGCAGATTGAATGCTGCCAAAACCGAGAACCGCTAAAGGCTTGGTTGGACCTGATCCGCGATGCCAGGTTCGATTCCACATATATGTGGTTGGGTGAGTGGCAGCACCTTGTGTCGCCATTGAAGCGAATCCTGTTGTGATAGCTGGTTGACTGGAATTTATAGTACTAAATCCAGACTAAATCTGAAGTAAATGCTCTATGTCGTGAGTGATTACACCGCAATTGGTCTGGATAAGTACAGTCCAGACTATTTATCCGCACATACTATTTGAACACCAAGACTAAATGCAGTCGTTGGTGTAGCGTTCCCTTTTTGTCGTTGAGTGCACTGTAGCGGGCATCGCCCGGCTATGTTTGAATGAATAGCAGTCCGCAAAACATGTTCGGTAACTCAGCACCGTACTGATATTAATACAAGTAAAGAACTATGAAACAACATACCGGTTCTTATGACAACTGAGAGTTGATTTTGTGAACAGTCTTGATTTCCAAAAGTTTTGTTCGGCACCATACTCAGTCCAAGTTACTTGGCCGCCACCAGACACCCAGCAGCACTGAAGAGAGTAGCAGCATGGCTCCGCCATTGGATTAACCTCCTCTATCCTCTTGTTATTCTCGTCTGCCTCCTTTTAGAGGCAGTTATAGCTTATTCAACTCAGTTTTGTTTCCCATATACTGAGGGAAACGGCGTTGTTTCGGAGGGGGCAAACAAAGTGCGTTTTACATTACTATTAACGTTTTATCTAAATGTCCGCAAAACATGTTCGGTATTCAGCACCGTACATGTTTTTAGAACCGTACCGGTACTGGCACAAAGTAAAGATCTCAGAAACAACATACCGGTATTTATGACGTTTTTGTCGACACCTCGTTCTATTTAATTTCCATTTTACTTTTTTTCTAACAAATTTAATTTCCATTCAATTCGTTTCTAAATTTAATTTCCATTCAACTGTTTTCTAAATTGGTACTAAGCAATTTAATTTCCATTCAATCCGTTCTATGAGATTTAATTTCCATTTTTGAAAACCCCCCAACTTTTCCAACAGTTTTTAACCGAATTAACAAACCTTTTATCAACAGGACGCCCCAGGAGCACTGAAGAGAGCAGCAGCATGGCGTCCAAGAGCGTTGGCGTACCCATCGCGCTGCTGCACGAGGGCGAGGGCCGCAGCGTGACCGTGGAGCTCAAGAACGGCGAGATCTACCGCGGCCACTTGCTCGAAAGCGAGGACTCGATGAACTGCCAGATGCGCGACGTCGTGCTCACTCAGCGCGACGGCCAGAAGCGCAAACTCGAGCAGGTGTACGTGCGCGGGAGCCACATCAAGCTCGTGATCCTGCCAGACGTGCTCAAGAACTCACCGCTGCTCGCAAAGGTGCAGGCGCTCAAGAAGCCTGCGGCCGAGAAGAAGAAGAAGAAAGCAGCGGCACGCGGCGGTGGCCCTGGGAAGCCCAAGCGTGGCGGCTTCAGTGGTACTGGTGCGCGCAAGTAGCACGAAGGGGAAGGAACCAAAGTGGGTTGCACAGCGACAGTTAAAGAGTGGTGGGAAGCACACGAACAGGCGTCACGAGCGACGGCGGAGCAGCACGGAATAGAACAGCTCGCAGGACTGTTTGGCTCTCTCTCTCTCTCTCTGTATTAGGATATGGATGTGTGTGACGGCGTCTACTGTATTGTTCAGTAGGCGAATGTGGCCACGTGTGTGTGTTTGAAAGAGAGCCCTAGCGTACTGAACGCGCTCTTGCTGGTCGAACAAAAGTGTCGTGATGGATCGGTCCATCCATTCATTCGTTGTTGTCCTGGCCCTGGAAAGCTGGTCGCCCAGCTGCCGTCCGTCCTTCCGTGTTTCGAGCGCAGGAGCCGCGTGTTCGCCGCAGTCTCCAGCGCCATCTGATGGCCTCGGACCCCACGAAGTCCAATGCGACTCGTCTCTGGCTGAAGAAGACGGAAGCCTCCTCCTTTTTTCCAGTGACCAAGCGACGCACGAAGCGGTCGTTTCGTTCATTGTTCCAGTTCCGATCTGGCACCCACCCCCTCAAGTCCCCTCTCCTCTCGTCTTCTCTCACAGCCTCTCAACCTCTCAGCCGCTTGAGCCATGGAGAGCCTCACGATGCAGGGCATGCTCGGCATGGCGCTGCCGATCGCCGCTGCGTCGCTCCCGTATTGGCACCAAGAGCTGCTCGCTCAGGATACAGCGAGCGTCTCCCGCAAGCGCCAGCGCCTCTGTTCCCAGGGCCCTCGTCGTCGCGTCTACGAGGTGTGCAGAAGGCGCCTTCTCTCTATCTCTCGACTGTCTGGACACTGTTTGTATGGTAGTCCTAACACTTCGGTCAACTGTCGTCATCACTTGTGAACACCACAGAGCGACCGCTTCATCCCAGCACGCTCGTCCATGGACATGGACTACTGCAGCTACATGGTCACCGAGTCGCAGCAGCCGACTGGCGCGTGTTCGCTTGATGGCAGCGCTGACAATGCGACGACGCGCTTCTCGTGCAGCGAACTGATGGACAAGCAGACGCGGTACCAAGAAGCGCTCGCAGCGAACCTGCTGTACAAGAGCCCAGAGAAGCCGTCGAAGACGTCGCTGCTGCACTTTCACGGCGTCAGTGCGAGCGACGCGCCATCAGCGGCTGCTGCGTCGTCGATGGCGTCACCGTACTTGCCAATGTCGACACGCTGTCACCGGTCGCTCCGCCAGCTTGGACGCACGCACTCGCCGATCGCAGAACCAGCGTCGGCACGACGACGCCACATCCCGTCGTCACCGACACGGATCCTGGACGCTCCCGAACTGCGTGATGACTACTACCTGAACCTCGTGTCGTGGGGCGACAACAATGTCCTCGCGGTGGCGCTCGACCAGACGGTGTACTTGTACCACACGGAGAGCGGTGCGATCCAGGAAGTCCGCGCGTGCTCGACACGGAGCGACTACGTGACGTCTGTCGCGTGGGTGAACGAGCCCGGCGGCCCAGACCGTCTCGCAGTCGGCACGTACAGCGCAGAGCTTCAGATTTGGGACACGCACACGACCTCAAAGGTGCGCACACTGCGGAGCCACGAGGAGCGCATCGGTGCGCTCGCGTGGAACAGTACGCTGCTCACGTCGGGCTCGCGCGACACGAAGATTGTCCACCACGACCTGCGCAGCGACCGCCACGCGGTGTCGACGCTTGTGGGGCACCAGCAGGAGATTTGTGGCCTTGCGTGGTCGCCGGACGCCAAGACACTCGCGTCCGGAGGCAACGACAACTGCTTGTGCATTTGGGACAGCAGCAAGAGCGGCCTTAACCAGCCGAACCGCACTAGTCCATCGTCGTCCGTGTCGACCATGACCAGCCGCTCGACAGCGCCGAGGCTCAAGCTGCTGCAGCACAAGGCGGCAGTGAAGGCGCTCGCGTGGTGTCCGTGGGAGCGCCACTTGCTGGCGTCGGGCGGCGGCACGGCGGACCGCGCGATCAAGTTCTGGAACAGCGCGAACGGGAAGCTCCTCAACTCGGTGAACACGGGCTCGCAAGTGTGCGGCCTCGTGTGGTCCAAGACGGAGCGCGAGCTGCTCTCGTCGCACGGCTTTTCGCAGAACGAGCTCTGTCTCTGGAAGTACCCGACGATGGCGCGTGTGCGCGAGTTCACGGGGCACACAGCGCGCGTGCTGCACCTCGCCATGTCGCCCGACGGCTCGTCGGTCGTGTCGGCAGCTGCGGACGAGACGCTGCGTTTTTGGAGCGTCTTTGCGTCGTCCAAGCACGCCAAGTCGACGCGCTTGTGCGAGAGTCCGCTCCTGTCGAGCGCTGTGATCCGGTGAATGCGCCTCGAGCGTTGTCCTTCGGATCGATCTGTCGCCGCCAGTGCCTAAATCAACACGTCTGCCCAAAATAACCAACCCAAAACAACACCAAATTGCATCCACTGCAGCCCAAACGACTGGTTCATCATCAAAAGCTTAATTTCGGCTGCCGTCTATCATGCAAACAGGTACCCAACGGCCATGTTGTTGAAAGTGCGGAGCGACGGCGGCAGCAGCGTCGAGCTCGTCTTGAGACGCGATGTGACAGCTTCGCAGATCTTAGACGAGAAGATCAGGTCTTGAGTCGGTAGAGAGCTCGTGGCGCGTTCGCTGCTGGCGTCCGACGCCACAGGAGCGTAGAGCACCTTAAGCACGCGACGGAACTCACCGTGCGGTCGTGGGGTCTTCACTGTCGTCTCCCAGCTCAGCAGCTGCAGGAGCAAGTGCGACGACGCCTGTGAGACACTACGTTCCGTCGTTTCTCCACTGCTGTCGCCGCTTGACGAGTGTCGAGCCGCTTCGGACGAGCGCAACGTGAAGCGGAAGACGCCGTCCGAGTCTGCAAACTCGAGCAGCTTGGCGCACACGACGCTGTCGACAGTGTACCGTGCGAAAATGTCGCCGTTGTCCTTGTCCGCGGCAGCCTCCGCTCCTGTCGCCACGTTCCTGGCGCCAATCACGTGCTTGTCGAGCCGAATTGTCGCGGCGTTCTCTCGGTGTCGCATCCCAAGAGCTGCAGCGCACTGTGCACACCGCAGTGGCTCCCAGAATTGCTTGTCACTGTCACTTCCACTGTCCTCCTCTCCAACGCCGTCGCCTGTCGCAGTATTAGTACCCAACGTCGCCTCTGCGCGTACTACAAGCGCCAGCGCTCCAGTCACGATGTTCGTGGTGTGCAGCAGAACGTGCGCTTCGCCCACATACACACGTGCAGGCTGCGCAAAGATGTCTTCCCGAGGCAAGTGCTCGAATGCGCCAATGCCGGCGCCCCAAAAGTCAAACATGTCGACCCAGTTCGCAGACGGAAGCGGCTGCACGCGTTCGATCTGCGCGCTTCCAGCTGGAGCAGCGGACTTGGCTGCGTCCACAACCACATTGTCGCACGCGCGACACACGAGCCGCGTGTAGTTGCGAGCGCGCAACTCGGCGGCGTCGACCTGGCTGAAGGCCGCAAAGCCATCGCCAGCGAGCTCCTTGTCGCTGTCTTTCACTGGGAGCCGCACGTATACGTGATCCGCTTTGACGCTCACGACGCACGCGGCTTCGTCTACGTTGCGTTCAATGTCGGTCGACCACCAAACGAGGTCGTCGTTGTCGTCACGCAGTATCGTCAGCTGGACAGTCGGGAACACCACACGGACGCGGAGCTCATGCGACGCTAAACAGGGCTCGCTCAGCTGTATAAAGCACTGGTAGCAGCCAATGTTGCGCTGGAACTCCACAAGGAAAGCGACGACAGTCGGAGCGTCTGCAGTCGTTGCAACAGCGACGTCGGGTGAGATCGCGAGCGACTGGAGCGCAGCATTGAGCTCGCGTTCGCGCTGTTCTTCAGCAGCGCGGGCTGCGACGAACTCGGATCGCGTCGTCTGCAGCTGTGTCTGTGCGTCGGCGACGGCCGCAAGCGCGCGAGCGTGCTCCTCCTGCGCCGCGAGCAGCTCGCGCCTGGCAGCCTCCATTTGCTCGCGCAAGTGGATCTCGTCGTTTGGGCCACGTGAGTCGCTCACTCCCATTCGCCAAAATAACTCGGTCGCTCTCCGATTCGCCAAAAGTCACTGGCGAAGCTGCCCATTGGCTGCAAACGAGAGGCTATTTTGTTAATTTTAGTGTTCGAGTTCGTGTCTCTTGACCACCAAGGTGACCATTTCACAACCAGCCAAGAGCTCCTCGCTAGCTTACCACCTTCGCCTCGTCGACTCGGTCGCTGCTTCCTCTCCGACCGTCATGACCGCCCTCGAGAGCGTCCCGAGTTTCGACGCGCTGGCGGCGTCGCTGCTGGACCTGAGCCAGCCGATGGGCAAGCGCACGCGCGCGGTCTTTTACCTGCGCACGCGCGGCCAGAAGGCGGATCTCCAGGTGCTGCTCCAAGGTGCGTTGCCTCCGCTATTGTTTGCAGCCTTTGTGTTAGTGTGTGAACTGATGCGTACTTGCCCATGCTTACTATCTCTCTATTGCAACAGCGCTACTCAACAAAAACGACTCGGAGCTCATGCGCCACGAGCTCGCGTACGTGATTGGCCAGTTCCAGGACCCGGACGCGTGTGCGACGCTCGCGCAGATCGTCGAGGACGTGGCGGACGACGCGATGGTGCGCCACGAAGCCGCCGAAGCGCTCGGCGCGATCGGCCACGCGCAGGCGCTGCCAGTGCTCGAGCGATTCAGTCAGGACCCGGCGCCCGAGGTCTCAGAGACGTGCGCGCTCGCCCTCCGGCTTATCCAGTACAAGGTCCAGACCGCCGCCGGTGCGGTCGTCGAGGGCGAGCACGACCGGAACCCGTACTTGTCGGTGGACCCGGCGCCGGCCGCGAGCAAAGACGTGCCGACCGAGACGCTGAAAGCGACGCTGCTGGACCCGCGCGAGTCGCTCTTTGACCGCTACCGCGCCATGTTCTCGCTGCGGAACCGCAACACGGAGGCGGCGGCGCTCGCGCTCGCGGAGGGCTACGGCGACGCGAGCGCGCTCTTCCGGCACGAGGTCGCGTACGTGATGGGGCAGATGGCGAACCCCGTGACGGTGCCGGCGCTCACGCGCGTGCTGACGGACGAGCGCGAGCACCGCATGGTGCGGCACGAAGCGGCCGAGGCGCTCGGGGCGATCGGCACGCCCGAGTGCGAGGCCGTGCTGCAGCGGTACTTGGCGGACGCGGAGCAGGTCGTGCGCGAGAGCTGCGAGGTGGCGCTCGACATCATGGACTACTGGGCGACGCCGGCGCCGGCGCAGGTGGACGCGTGAGGACGTGTAGGAGGAGGATGGACACAAGAGCTGAGCTTACCAGTCATCGGTGGAAAGTGCTATCTGTTTCATTCCTTTGTAAGCTGGTTTTTGGGATCGCGTGATGCCACCACCCAACTCTTTTAATTTAGGTAGTCAGCTCCTTCACTTCGGCCTCTTCCCAGTGCCAGTCCGTCCTCCAGTAGTGGAGTGGCTGTGACCACACACACGTCTCACTTTCAGACGTCGCCATACTAACCAACAACACGCTCTATCACAGTCTTTCTCTGCTTCCGTCCTTACTCACTCGACTCGCTGCTCTGAAATGCGCTCAAAGCGCCGCACTGTGGTCGAGCACCGGGCGCTGCTACTTTTGGGCGGCGGCCCAATACTGACCGACCCCCGGTAGCTCCCGCCTGCAAACGAGTTCACGGGGGCCCCAAACTGCGCCCGACGCTCGCGCGTGCAAATGTAGTGGCCAGCGAGGCCGTCAGCCGGCACGAGGTACCCGAACGTGACGGTGCGGAGCTCCCCTTCTCGCTCGGACGGGAGTCCTGCCACGGGCAGCACAGGGTCGATCTCAAAGCTCTCGTCGTTCGAAATGAGCACAATCTCGAGGTGGAACAGACTCGCGACCGCGTACAGCTCGGCCGTCGTCGCTTGCTCGTCCGGCGTGTCGCGGAAGAGCTCGTACCGCTCGCGCAAGTCGTCTTCGTCCTGCATCAAGAACGTCGCGAGCGCGGCGACATGCGTGAGCGCGTACTCCATGAGCTTCACCCGCAGCAACTGGGCCGCGGCGACCCGTCGAGGCGCCATCCCGTCGGCCGCGCCGACGTTCACGACCGCCATGCTCGACGGGTACGCGCGCAGGCACTGGAGCGGGAACATCTCGTACACGACACAGTGGAGCAGACACGAGCCGTCGGGCGGCATGCCGACGCCGACGAGGTCGCGTTTGCGCAGCTCGGCTTCCATCTGGGCCCGCTGGAGGTCGAGCTCTGGGGTGATGACGTCCGACGGCGTCACGGCCCGCATGGCCAGCGAGGGAGAGGGGTGGGCCGGACCAATAGACGGCCGCATGCCATTGCCCGGCCCATGGCTGGCAGCGAGCGACAGGGTGGAGCTGCTGTTGCTGCTGACTGGGAACCAGCTGCCTCGGCTGCTCAGATGGCTCGCACTGGTTCTGCTGCTGCTACTGCCTCCGAACGACTGACTCGCTGCTGGTGTACTGAAGGACGGCCGCACGTAGCTGCTGCTGCCGACAAAGCCCGTGCCCGACCAGCGGTAGTGATCCAGCCCACCACTCCCACTCCCTACAGCTAATGACGACGACGACGACGCGACGGACGACAGCGTGCTGCTGGACGAGACCGAGCGGAAGTCATCGTCGTCGTCGCCCATCACGCTCTCGGTCGCACGCATCGCTGCCGGCGTCGCAGCTGCGAGCACCGACACCGACGGCCGCAGCGCTGCGTCCGGTTGCTCGTAGTACGGGTTCGAGCCAAAGCCGTTCGCAAAGCCCACAAACGCCTTCAGCGTCTGGCTCTGCACCGACGCGACGTGGAACGCCACGAGCGGCGGCGACCGGACGACCATCGCCATGTAATTGTCGAGTTCCCGCATGCGGACGTCGAGAAAGTCGGCCCGCAAGTGCGTCCGGAAGAGCGCCCGACGGCGGTGGAGCGGCGGGAACTTGATGCCTTTCAGGTGCGCGGCGTTGCGCTGCCGGAGCTGCTCGTCGAGCTTCCGGAACGCAGAGAACGAGCGCCAAATGTGCCAGGAGGTCGCGCCAGACGAGTGCGTGCGTGCGGAGTAGAACGTGAGCGCGACCACGACTTTGAACTCGGCCTTCTTCTTGCCGACACGGTAGTCCTCGACCGTCACCGCACAGCGGTAGTCGCCCTGGATCTCCTCGGGCGTCATGTGGTTCCGGCCGTCGTTGTGGCGGATGGAAGTGGTGGCGTCGGGGAGGAGCGCGCACCAAGCACGTGGGCGTCGCGTCGGCGGTCGGCGGTGGGTCTACAAATGAATACAACAAGGTCGGGACGCTTGCTTGGGCTTCTTGCTGGCTTCCTGTTGGGCAATGGACCGAAAAAAGGGCGTGGAGGGATTCTGTACTTTTCCGAGTCGAGAATTTTATAGAGGATTTGTATGATTGAGCAGGAATGTGCAGACTCAAGAGTCGATCAGGGTTAGGGATGGTTTTCGACGCGGCGAGAGGTTTCGGACGACAGTCCGCCCTCCCAGTCTCGAGACGAAAAGCTCGAGAGCGATGCGAGACCCGATGCATGTGGGCAAGCTGGGCATGCGAGTTGCTTGCGTTCGATTCGCTGGTGATGCTGACCGATCTCGTAGTGCTCTTCCAGCTCCGCTGTGGTTGTTTTGCGGTGGTGTTGCTCTGCCCTGCTTCTGAAGTTGGAGACTGATTTTTTGGCTGGATTTACCACAGATGGTCACAGGCTGCTGGCTCGTGACGTGGCGCGCGAGTTGAGGGGTCTTTCAACAAGTACCAGAAGATACTCAAGTGGCCTCGTCGCTGGTGCTCAAGCTCAAGGTTCGCTCCGTTCGCTCCGTGCGTTGCCCTAATAGCGGAACACTGAGTGTTCGTTCGCCAGAACCACCAACCACCACGTGGTGCTAAAGATCTCGTTGTTGCCACACTCACGGGACCCAACAGCAGGTGGGTGGTGGAGAGCCAGGAGGACACCTGCTGTCCGCTTCTCAAGACGATGATACAAGACACGATCGACATCGCCACCACTGAGCAGAACCTTTTTTCTCTTGAGGCTGCGGAGCAGCAGCAGCTCAAGAGCACACGACCAGCTTCCGTCTCGGGTTGTCAAACGCGTTGGTCGCTGTCTCGTGTTCATCCGAATCACCTTACCGAGGCGGCTCTTTGTGGCCCGAAAAAATATGTGCAGGACTTCGCTCCAGCTGGCTGGCTCCTTTACCAACAAGTGAGCGAGCATGCTCGCACATCTGAAAGAGAGCCAAACGCAGCGCAGTGCCTGCTTGAGTGCGTCGTGGCGTCAGGGGCCCTTCAATCTGGACGCGCCAGGCCAGGCCTGGAGGTGGATAGTATTTTCCTCTCCAATTTAGATTGCTGTATTAATCCAAATCCGACCATAAAACAATTGGAATCACGAATGGTATTACAGTCAAAGAATTCGAAGATGTACCTCATTAACTTGTTCGTAAACTCCATTCCTCGACAAATGGAGTGAGCATGCTATGCTGCCTGTGCCCATGTGAGCTCCTCGCATTGTCCTCCTCGTGGTTGAGTTGCTCAGTCATTTGCGATGCAAGAGTCACCAAACACTGCAGCAGCTTTTGCAACCAGAGACGCCAATCACATGCAGTCAGTCACCCCATGCTTGGAAAGCTCGAAGTTCTCTTTCAAGTTTGCCGATCACCACCACCGCCAAAACTATACGACCAGCATCAAAGAGAAGTGAATCACTCCACTAAACGCCAAGCCATCAATCTCATCACCACACCTACGGACCGACCAACAGACGGACAGCAGCAGCAAGTGGCAGCACAATACGATGCAGCTCTTCGTGCGCACGGTGCGTCCTTTCCACGCGATCACTCCGCAGCAACGTTGCGTTAATCAAACGCCTCTTGGTGGTAGGGCAACAACCGCACGCTCGTACTCGCAGTGACGCCGAGTGCCACGACCCGCGAGCTGCTGGTGCTCGTGCGCGACAAGCAACTGCAACTGCAACAGCAGCAACCGGAGCTCAGAGACGATAGTGAGGACGACTGCGCAAGCTCCAAGCCCGACTGGTACCTGCACTACGGCGGTGTGCCGCTCCGCCCCCAGCGCGCACTGAGCGATTACGGCATCCAGAACCTCGCGACGCTCGAGCTTGCGCCACGGCTGCACGGCGGCTGCTTCAGCGTGTCGATTCTGCTCTGGGTCGTCATCTTCGTTTGTTGCCTCCTGAGCATCTGCACGTGCGGCCTGTCGCTGGGCGTCGCCGCGTGTTTGCTGCCCTTCGCGCTGCTGCTGCCGCTCTGTTGCCTCTGAGGAGTGATGGTCCCTTTCGTTACGTTCGTGTAGTATATGTACGTAAGTGAATGGTGGAGGTGCACTCGCGTAGCCTCCTTCTCGTGTTGCAGCTACTTGTGTGTACGTGCTCTTCGTCTTCCTGACTCTTTCACAACCGAGTAGTGTGAGGCCCAAATCCGCATACCAGCACGTTCACCATGATCGTCAGAATGCGTCGAACCATCGAGCGATATCAACGGCCAGCAAAGTTCATTGATACTGTCATACAGTATACTGTACAGCACGTGTTGTCGGGATTCCGAGCTCGCGATTCCGACTCGGCTGTTGAGCGCCACTTGCCAAAGCATAAGTGAACTTTGTCTTTACGACAAGTCAATCAGTCACCACCGCCACCACCGCCACCACTGTCCCCGCCGTAGCCACCGGTGTCCCCACCGTTGTCGTTCACACCGAAGCCTTCGCCCCAGCCGTTACCGCCGCTGTAGCCTCCGTCGTCTCCAGCACCGTGACCAACTCCGACAGCGACAGCACCAGCACTGACTCGTCCATCAGTACCAGCGTTTCTGTGAGCCCAACCGCCGAGTCGCTTCTGATGCCGCCTCACCCAAATCACAATGATAGCGAACGCAAAGAGGAAGGTTGGGACCAAGACGAGAGGGATGGCTGCACCGAGCGACTCGGCGTACGTCGAGACAAAGATGGAAGCGAATGCGCCAAACGAGAGGATCACGACGAATGGGAACCACACACCGGACTCGCAGAAGCCGATCTGGAAACGACTCATGCTGTTCGGGTCCGGCTCTGGGATCGGGACAGCGACTGCTATCGGCAAGTCGGTCAGGCTGCTGCTGCGTTTGTAGTTGGTGCTCATTCGGTTGAGAAGAGGTGATAGCCGAAACAGCGAGGGACTTGTACACAAGAGGGAGAGATTGAAGAATGGGCCATCGCGAGTTGTCATCTAATATACCTGGTACAGGTTCGAAGAGTGTTTGTGCAGAGGAAGAAGACAGCCAAGTATCCACCAAAATCTGCAGTTTTTCTTGGAAGTCCAGCGCTGTTCAACACTGTAGAACCCTCACTGCATAGGGACGGATACAAAATTTGATGTGAACGAGCAGCGCGCTCTCGATACAAGATCTCGCGTTTCCTTCAACAAGGTTGCTTAGAACGCTGCGATCGCAAGGAGGAGACGACGATCTGTTTGTCAGTCGAAGGTGCCGGCATCCAAGCCATCCAAGCGGAAATCGTTTCCGTTGGGGGCGAGCGCGTTTCCTATCATTGGAGGAAGGCTGCGTGGTCACGACCTCGAGGCTACGCGCACAACGGACAGCAGTGGATCAAAGCGAAACCAGCGGTTGGAGAGTGATTGAAGACTGAATCAACTCATGTTTAGTGCTGCTACTTTT
>JAASGD010000947.1:0-14596 GCA_023334115.1 Globisporangium megalacanthum | reverse complement strand
TTTACTCCCCCCCCCACGCTTGTGTTCTTCCTCCCTCCTTCCTGTTTTCCTTCCTCCCTTTCTCCCTCTCTCCTATCCTTTACTTTTTCAGTCTTCAAGCAACACCCTGCTCAAAAATGTACCATTGATTATCGATTATTTGGAGAAAAATGAAATGTGGCTGAACATTACTCGTCAAAAACTATTTCGGGGCGACGTGTTCCAAGTACAGACATAGTGACCGGGATCGCACTACACCTTGCGAGGAAGTGTTAATAACGCGGAACTCCGTGCCTAGTATGCCCCTGTTGTGTACGAAAACAGAAGCTTGAGCATAACAGTGAAGATAAACACTGAATGTATCTGTGTGTGTTTTCCTCCCTTTGTGTCTCCAATATACTAAGGCTAAGACAAACACACATGAGAGCAAAGCCAATGGCTGAGAGCCACTTGGCTCGGGTAAATAGGATTTGCATCCCTATTCACCATGTCATGTAGGTGCCCGTAATTACGGACACAGCACGCGGTTGCAAACCACCCTGCTCATTGGTGTAAATACACCAATCACCGTAACGCAGTTACGGTCACGTGTAAACCCGTCGCAGACATGCACCCATCCTGACCTCTACAAGCGACACAAATTTATTATTGATTTTTGTAAACAGTGCCATGCGTTGTCAGTGAAGGTGTGGAATTCAACCCTTCAGGTGTGGGTTAACATGATGAATGCACTGATGATAAACGCCTTCCAAATGGTTGTCATACAGTATCAACTTCCCTGATATACATGTACCAGGAAAGTGGCATTGTACATGTAGTGACCAACACCGTCAGAAGTGCTTGCTCAGAGACAATAATGCAAAAGTGGCTATCCGTTTTTTTCCTATTTCGGTGACAGCAGACCACAGCATCTTCCGATACAAGGGCAGAGAGAAGGATAGTAGGAAATGTAATCCGAATATTTCGGGTTATCTGCTGAGGACAGACATTTCTATACTAGGGAAAGAATTGTCTACCTTCCCAGAACGAGCAACAATCTCGCTAAAACGTACCATTTATTACCGATTGTTATGCGAAATTATGAATGTGGCATAAACGTTTCCTGTACGAAATAATTTTTAGGAGATGTCTTCCGAGGACAGACATAGACCTCTTGGAAAGACCTGATTTTTTAGTTTCTGAATTTTCAAGAAAAATTCTCGACATATCTAGAAAAGGTCGCATGAAGATTACACGAATGGTCAAAAATCATAAAATATATTCAGAAAAATTAGACTAAGTCAGATCTTCAAATACCTGGGAAAATTCCAGAGATTGGGCTTTTTGGCACGATATCACAATACCAGTAGTAGTATTTTATTTATCGGTATAAACGCTCGTACCCTTCACTTTACGCTGAGAGAATCTACGGTGCGTATGCACTGGCTTCAAGTTGTGCCATGTTGTGCCATGTTGTGGGTTGATGTGGGCAAGTTTTATCGATAGTAGAGGCATTAGAGAATGTTATTCTATGTTTAGATCATTCATTTGACCAAAAGTGTTTGCATAACAAGGTTCACAACTTTGTCGGCATTAGAAAGAGCTATTTTGCAAAATACAACATGTTCAAACGTGTTGTATAAGACAATATGCGGACCTGGAGGTGTTAACCTCCCAGGCACCAAGCCCTCTCTCGGAAATAAAACGAAATGTTTACGTGTTGGACGTCCAACATGCTTCTATGTACATTTGACTTACGCCTCCAGGTCCGCGTGTTGTCTTATACGACATAGCTCTTTCTGATGTCATCGAAGTTGTGAACTTAGCCATGCAAACAAGTTTGGTCAAATGAATGATCTAAAAGTGAATAATATTTTCTAGTGTCACTACTATCGATAAAACGAGCCCATAACCCACATCACTGATGTTGTAGATCGACATTTACGGACAACATCTTATATTGCCAATCGGTTATCTTTCCGGTCTTGAATGTGTTAACACCTCCAAGACCGGGAATATAACCGTTTGCGAATTTAAGATGTTATATAAGACAACATGCTTAACATAAAGTTTTTCAGTATTGGCCACAGAAAAGGACGCGAGGTCCCCAACAAAAGTGTCGAAACGCACGAGCGTGCAATCTACAACATTTATTGTCGATGCCAAAAACAATGCTGTCTTGAACAACATCTTTCGTCCTTTCTTTACTTGAAAGACATGTCGGCAACAGAAGGTCCCGCATTTTGCAAATCACAAACTGGTGCAGTGGACAGTTTCGTGTGATGAGTGTGCGCCTTCACAGTAGCTCCGGCCACTCTATGTGAACCATTCATGTCATGCCTCACCAACTCTGACCGAACAAGATGCAAACCCGCACAACATCATCAAAAGACCATGTCTTGCTCAACTCTCACACACCAAAAAACTTGCTCAGTGCACGCCTACTCTCGTTTCCACTATCACGCAGCTCAATCTGAGGACATATCACTCAATACCTCCTCCTCTGTCTCCTTGGTCTCGCTCTCCAACTCCGCGAGTTGTCGCCGCGCTCTCTTCCTCTTTCGTGCGCCGCTCGTCTTGCGCAGCTGGGTGCCCTTGGTCAACGTAGCTGGCAGCTTGCACCGCCAATCTTGGCGCCAGATGCCGAAGAAAATCTTCGTGTTCCCCTGTGGCGCGGATAGACGCGCAGAGGAACATGCGTTGGCGACCCTCGCTACACTCGACGCAGTAGTAGGAGGTATCGTTGCACTTCTTGCCGCGCTCAGAACGTGATTGAGCACACTTTGCACGCATTCCACCTGCGCCATTTGTCTCTGCCTTCGCCGCGCCATTCGTCGTTCATTGCAATGGTGTGCGCGATACGCTCCTGGTGAGCGACGTGTGGGGGTTGGCTCGTCTCCTGCTCCAACAAATTCCATCGCCTCAACGGAGATGAGCTGCGCTTGGACCTCCATCATGAAGTCTGCGCGTGATAGTGCCGGCGTGCCTGCCCGCTTTGCGCAATCAACGTGCGTCACGTATGCGTTCACCATTGCGAGGTCGACCAGACCCAAGAAGAGCCCCATGTAGTATTTTTTGAACCGGAAGCTCGTCCGGATACTGTAGCACTGTATCCTGAGTTGATAATGCCTGTCCACACCACCCGTCACGTGGTGGTAGTCTGACACCACGCGAGGGCAGTGGACAGACGAGACAGCTCCTCCACGAGCCCACCTGGCTACATTCGCCTCACATAGCGCCACCCGGTGCTCAGGAAGTGCACGGGCTACGAGTCCACCCACGAGATCGCCGCCATGCTCGGCACTTCGAGCGACCGCACCATCTTGAACTCTCCACGGCGTGTGCTCGCGCTCAGCGTCCCAACTTGTCCACCACGCCAACACAAAAATCCACGCGGTTGGCCATGATCGTGCCAACCACGTAGACCTTCATCGCGAGAGGTTGCAAAAGTAGCGCCACGCTGGTGTAGAACCAGTCGAATGTGACGGCTCGCCAGCCACCGTCCTTGTCCTCCTGGGTCAGCGCCTTCTCCATGATCCTCACCACGGCTGCTGGGCCATCTTGTTGTCTTCGGCGGGCCGCTGAGCATCGGGCTGGACCTTCCCGAGGTAATTCTCGAACATGCAACATGAATACAAGTCGTCAAAAAGATGTCGAGATTGACAACATGTTGACTTAGCCAAAAAAAATAGGCGCGACGGCGCACCTCAAGGAGTAGCAAAAGGCGGCGTCGCACAGTATGAACAGCTTCGTCCCGAATATTTGTGGCTTGCCCGGCATATACTGTCGAGTCGTGTTGCGTCGCGAGGACGATGGCAAAATGCCTTTGTCAAACGAGAAGCGTGGTGTCATTCGCCATGTGTTGCAAAAGGTTTGCTCAAGCACGTTAAGGATTGGCCGCACTTCCCACGCCTTGTCGCAGATCGCGTTTCTATTGTTTTTGTTCGCAAAGTGCAAGTTGCTGAATATGGACTTCAACCGATTGCATGCCATCAGGCTGCCGAACGGCCCGGCGGGCAGGCAGCCTTTCGCGGTCACCGCCAGTGATGCGTGATACCTCGTACATGCGAGCAGAGCACTTAGCCCAGCAAGAGGCTGACGGCTTGCACGATATCGTAGGCCTCAACCGGCGCGGCTAGTCGCATCCCTGCCTTCACTTCACCCATCGTCTCGTTTTGACGCAGCTGTCTGCGCTGAGTTGCGAGCAGCTCCTGCGCGCGTGCATGTCGCTGCTGCCTTTCGTATTGGTTTAACTCGACGGCAATGTGTTGCCACATCCGTCGTGGGCAAAAGTGCCAAGACAATGCGAGGGGCGACTCGTAAAGCCCCTCGACACTGCTTCATGGCCCACCAGGATCGGTGGGGAGCCCTTGATACTCCTCCCTCGGCTGCTCCAACTCGCTTGTCATAGAAGCCCAGCGCATCGCTCACAGTGTAGATGTATCGTAGGATCCGGCGCCCTGTCGGACGGCACCACCAAGCGCCTCCAGAAAGGCGCTTGAGACGACCTCCTCTCCTTCTTCGTCACGACCGGAACCCTCTGCACCAGCCGTCGCTGCGTGTGGGACGCTGTCGAGGTTCTCGTCGTTCTCGTCCGAGTTGTACGCGTTCTTGCTGTCGTGTCCGCTAAATAGTACGGGTCGTCGTCATCAATCTATGCTTGAGCAGATGCTGGTTGAGTGCCTCCGTCGCCATCACTGATATTTGAGACGGCACCGCTGTAACCAGCTCCGGACTACATGTCAACGTCGGCGTCTGACCGCATCTTGTCCGCGGTAGGGTCGCCAGACGCATCGAGAAGCACAAAGCCTGGCAACTTGGCGTCATCCGCCCCCTCTTTTGTCTCTTCGTCATCGTCTGGCGACACGTTCGCGTACAGTAGCGACTGGAAAGAGAGCGGCTGGCGTACATGGGGGTCTTGAAGAAGCGCTAGGTGTCCCCGCGGACAAGACGTAAACCCAAGGATTCGGAGCACGTGGCGGCGTCGTGTCACGTGGCTCAACAGCGACTGGCCCAGTGACTGGCTCAGCGACTGGCTCAGCGGCTGGCTCATCGACTGGCTCAGCGACTGGCTAGACGGCAACTGGCTCGACAGCGACTGGTTCGGCAGCTTGGAATTGTTCGGCAGACCGTAGTGCGTCAGCCGGTGGTGGTTCGTCAGCTGGTGGTGCTTTGCGTTCTGATAGTGGCTTGGGAGCTGGTGTCGGCTCGACGACTGGCGCATCTGCGGGTGGAGGCTGCGTGTTTGCGCATGTGGCAAGGTACCAAGCCGCGAGTGCGTCGTCGCCGATGAAGAAATCGACCACGGTAACCCCTTCATACACTGTACTGCCAGATCGCACGTAGATGTGCGACGTTTGCAGCCCTCGCCACCGTTGTGATGTCCAACCGCTGGCGCGCATCAGCGGCCATCCCTCCCGAAACGCACACGCCATAACACGCCGTCAGCCCTTGTCCTATCGCTGCCGAGCACGTCTTGATCTCGCCCACCTCGTCGCGAGCGCCTCTGCATCGTCGTTCAGCGTCTGGCACTCGTCCGCGGGCTTCTGGCGATCTGGCGGGCTTTTGGCGTTCGCCAGCGTGTGTCGGTGGCTTGTGTGATCTGACGCGATTTCTCAAATGAGTGGTTTGGAGCACGCGAGCACACACGACAGCATTAGGCAGCTGTCAGCTACTCATGTCTCGTCCCGTCAGCAGTATTCTGCGCGCGAAGTGTTGGACGAAGTGTGGAACTCTCTGTAGGACACGCACGACGGCAACTACCGCGTGTCAAAATCAATCCAGAAGATTTTGTCTTGCAGAAATCCGCATATGAATTAAAGTATGCCCTATGAGGTATAGTTTTACTATTGATAAAAGATGTTGTAGAAGACAACACGTAAGGCAATGTTATCTAAGACAACATGCGGACCTGGAGATGTTAATGTTTGCATTGCCAACATAAACTGCCGCGCCTATTTTTGAAAAATGCGCCATAAAAATTTCGCACAATTTCAAATTCATCCAACATGAACATCACTGCTGTTCTATTTTCGGCTCGAAAATTCGAATCGCAAGCAAGCATGTTGAATACCCAGCATTTGATTTGCTATTTGTCAATGGTCCTTTTACCGGAGATTCACCTATTTGAGGCATTTTCGGACTCTCTTTACTCAAAAGGAATGGTTGTATGTGGGGTGGATGCGACAACCAGTACTCCTGACGTGCACACAAATCAAATACATGAAAGGGAGCTAAAATGTGTGGTCTTACCCGAGAACTGGCGACTCAGTGCTACTCTCACTCGCCACACTCGTGACCTCGTCCACCGCTGCCGGCACCTGAGCTTCGACAGCCTCGCTCGCGCTTTTCGCGCAACCTCTGCGATCCACGACCACCTCCCCGACCACCTTCGGAACAACATCCTCCGCCACAGCCCCTCTCGCGCCTTCACCGCCTCGCTCCCACCCGGCACCGCCGCCTCCTCACTCACCGCCGCCCCCTCGCTGGCGCCCACCACCTCGCTCTCAATTGCACCCACCCTCACTGGTCGCACTGGTGGTCGGCACCGCTGCCACTGCAGCCGTCATCGCGTCATCGAATGCGGCAACAGCGCAATCTCGCTCTCGACATTGCGTTCGACCGCCTCGGCGCTTTCGGTGGCGGTTTTGATGCCACTGGTAGCCTCCTCGTTGTTCTCACCGCCTATTTGCTCCTCCTCCTAGTCGACCACCTCGACCGCGGGGTCACCATTCACCGCACCTGACCCTCGTATATCGAGCACCATCCAGCCCGCCGCATATGAACAGACGGGGCAGGGCGGTCCTCCCCATCTGCCCACACATTGTGCCAAATTCGTTGACATGTTAATCCATTGTAGCCAGCTCGCCGGCGGTCTTTGATGCAGAGCCACACGATACATACAAAAACGCCAGTCAGACTCAGAGGTCCAAACACACTGCAAAAATACAGAACACCTTGCAGTGCCCACACTGCAGACCCCACAGTAGAACTTCAAGCAGTGCCGCTCCGCCTTGGAGGTCTTTAACACGCTGCAGACCTTAAACTGTCTCTGGCGACGTTTGTGAACGCCGTTTGTGACCTGGTAGTTCGGCCTCTTGAGCAGTTCTTGCTCGTCCGCCACAGGCTCGAACGCCATGTTGTCGAGGCGCCGTGCCGCTGCTAGTTACGAACACTGTGACATACGAATGCATTGTTAGAGAGAGCTTAGCAGGAGCCACATAAACACAACAGCAACGCGTACGGGTTCGTCAACATCTGCAGCCGTCAGCTCCTGGAGCTGACTTTGGAGGTCCATCAGGTACTTGGAGTGGTCGGCTGTCTTGGCTCCACATTCTTACTGCACCTCACGGTAGACGATGTAGGCGTTGACGATCGCCCTGTCGAGTGGTCCAAGGATGATGGCCTTGCAATACTTGTTTATGACCACAGACTTCTGGATCGAGTACCTTTGTAGGCGCAGTTGATCGTAAGTGTCAACCCCCACCACACAGCGCTGGTAATCACGCAGAACGGATAGGCTGGGGACAGCAAGGCGCTCTCCACCAGAAAGTCGATGCTTTGGGAGACACCAACATTCAGCATGCACATGCACAGATGTTGACACATCCAACATGTGACGACAAACATATTGTCATACCAAGCGACAGGATAGTTAGACAGGATGCCACGTCCAACATGCATCCAACCACAAGACGCCACATCCAACATGCAGCAAGCACCGCAGGTTTCATGACCTCTGCTCCCTCCCGTGGCGAGCAACTGGTTCGGCTTGTTATCGTACCACAAAACAGCTGACATTTGCAAGCACGCTTTCACCACTGCAAACCTGGCTGTACCCCGCCTGATGTTAGCTTGCTTCGCCCGCTTCTTCTCGGCAAAGGCAACACAAAAGCTGGTACTCTGCGCTTGGATCGTCTCAACGGAGTAGACGTTCCTATCGAAAAGCCGTAGCGCCAACTGCACGCTCGTGTAGATCCGGTCAGTGACGACGGCGTGAACCTGTTTACACGAGCAGGGAGCATTGGCGCCAGGTTTTGAATAACGACCGCCGGTCCGGTGTTCGGGTTGATCGTGCCGGTGTGCTGGACGATCTCAACCACGTGTTGATTTTTTTCATGTTGGATGTCCATCAACAAACCACCATGTTTACATTCACATCACGTCAGATCCAGCATGTTTGCGGAGCCAAAAAAACGAGGCGGACATGCAAACATGCAACACCCAACATCGCCACGCACGCAGGTACGCTTCAAACACAGAGCGATTTCGCCGCATAGCAAGTGAGGAACAGCCTCGTACCCCACTTGTGCGGTGTGTCCTTGAGGTATTGCCTGGTGTGGTTGTAGCGGCCGCGGTATGGTATGAGCCTCGTCGAACGCCAACACGGCCGGCGTGCGAAGCCAGCATTGAAAGTGCGCTGGAGCATCACGGACAGACCGCACCTACCCGGCGCGGTCTTTCTCCGATAGTTTAACGGCGTTGTTATTAACGTATTAGGTGTTCATCACGTATTCGAACCGGTTGTGCGCCATGAACTCTCCGAATTTGCCTGCTGGCACGGCACGCCGAGCCAATGACACCCAACGATAGTACAGGCGGAGCTTGTGTAATCCGAGCATGCGTGCGATCAACAGACCGACGCATACTAGCAATTCATGCGGCAGGATGTCGCGCTTTTTGGCTTCCGTTCGGAGGAGCTGCTCTTTGCTTCTGGTACTGTTGCCGTCCTGGTTATTGAGCGCGCAATCAACTCGCTTTATTAGTGCTACTTACTATAGCGGTTGGACTTTGCCGATATTGCGCTAATAAGATGTCGGCATGAAAATGAAGAGCAGTCCAAGTGGTCACTCGGCGACTGGTGACGCAGCGAACTTAAGACCCGACCCGCCATCGTAGAGCCCCAGTACGCCTCGCCAGCAGGAAACTCGTTCGGATCTGAAATACAACTTACAAAGCAGGGCAAACATTTGAGTATGTGTTGGATGACAGAATACTTGTATAATAGATCTCCAACATGACCAATCGACATGTTACATCAATATGTTGTATACGGCAACACCGGCACTTACCAATCTCGACCAGTCCCTCGCCACCTGTCGCACACGCACAACGTTAGTCACATGGTGAAGCAACTTGTTTGGATCACGCCTCTGCATCTCGCTGGTGCTGTCGTTAAGTTCGTCCTGCTCCTCTTCGTCTATGTTGACGTTGTCAACCTCTCGTCGCTTGCGTCGCTGTCCACGTCGGCCATGACCTTAGCCTAGTCGAGCCAAGGCTCAGTGTCGCTGCCGTCACTCTCCGATTCCAACACCTCGTAATCGTCTGTAGGCCCTGAGCTATAGTTGAGGTTGGCAGTGATGCGATAGGCTGTTGGCGGCTTTCAAGCTGGCGTCGTGTTAGTGGGTCCCTGCGGCGTCATCTCGAAATCGTCGTCGTCGATTTCGGCGAGCCACGCTTTTAGTCTCAGCGTTGGAGTGCTACATGCTAGAACAGATGCGAACGCACGCCGTTTCGCATCTTCTGCGTCGGCTACTGCTAGGCGTTACCGGCATTTGCAGCTGCTCTACCCGTGGTAGCGGCGCGTTTGCCTGGCTGGCCGGTCGCCTTTGGCTTACCCGCAGCACGACTTGGAGATACGGGGGCCGAGGGGCGCGGGGGGAGGTGATTCAAGATGATGTGACCGCCTCAGGTTGGCTGGTGATGGGTAAGGGGCGACAGTTGGCTCGCGCATCTGCGAGGCGATATCAGCAACTTCCTCACCGTAAACATTTATGCTCGCATGAGCTGCAGGATCGCGACCTGGAACTGGCGCTGGTGCGTCAACCGGGACTGGCGATGGTGCCTGAGCAGGAGCAGGCGGTGGTGTTGACAAGGGCGACTACACGCCTGCTTTCTTCGCTGTCGTCATCTTCGCCGTAGCCTTCTTGGCGGCGGGCTTCTTACCTTTCATCGTCATCGCTAGAGCGCGCGCCGTCGCTGCGGCACGCGTCTCGGCCACCCTCTGTGCCGCTTCTATGGCTTTGTATGCTGCTGCTTTTCCTACCTGGCGTCTTGGTAGTGGGATTGAGTTTCTTGGTGAAATGCTTGGTGCGTTTGAATGGGTGAGGTGGTTGTTGCGTCTCTCGCTGCCATGAGAAGGAGGTGCTCGTCTAGTGGTAGTCCGTCAAGCGATATCCTGTACTACTGGCGCTGCTTGCGAGTCATACGGGTGGTCGTTGGTCTCGCCCTGTCTTGTCAGTTGTCTGAATAGGAATGAGGGGGAGAATTTGTGAAAGGATCTGTGGTTGAGGCATACGGTGAGGAGTGTTTGTCGGTTCTCATTTCTCTTGTTACGTCCCACAGTCGTCACTGCTTTGCACTCGCTCTTACCTAACCCTGTGCATTTGAGCCGAAATTGTTAAACGACCTTTTGCACAAATCTGTATTTGACTTGGAGATTGTATCAAAACGGGTTTTCCTAGCAAATTCATATATTTATATGTTGCATCTGCGCTTTACATCAGTACCAAACGGGTGACGGGCGATCCGGCTAGACAATTGCTGCATACTCGAGCTGGCGCCAGATGGCTTCTTCCGTGTGCTGCTTCATTTCTTCCATCATTTCTGGCGCGCTGTAGCCATCACGAACCACGATTGCTTTCTCGCGCTCGCTATCCTGGCGCTGGCGGTCTGTACGCTGGATCATCTCGACCACCTTGCTTTGCAACTCTGTGAGAGCTGCTGCTCGCTCCTTCTCGAATGAGTCCTTGATCGTCGATGTAAGCTGGTCACACAGCGCCGACGTCATTGCGCGCTCGCGTTCACTGGCTTCGTCCTCGATTGGCGCCACAGACATCGAAATCCTTGGTGAAACGCGGTGTCGATGCCGCGCTTGATGTCTTGCTTCGTGCCCGCAGCAGCCGCCTCCACTTACAACTGTTGTCACCGCGAGTTGCTGCAGTGACTCGGCAAGAGCTGATTGCAGACGTTGCTCGATGTCTTGCTGGAGAGCTGTTTGGGTGTGTGCGTACACTTGGAACAATGACATCAATTACTCTTAGTTTTTGGCATGTTGGTCATGTAGGTGCGCCGACACCAGAGCATCCGCCTCGCGGTGGAGCTGGAGAAGTATGCTCTGGATGCGCTCTGCGTAGACATCTCCGCTGTGAGACACAACCGCCGCGACCTCATGCGCTCTGTGCAGCTCTCGACGTCGACGGAGACGGCTTCTGTTTGGGTCTGACAGTTCGGCAAGTTAGTGCTTAAATATATACCAATGGCAACACTACAGCTTTTTGCACCTTTATGTCTAATAGAAAGGCTCAAATCCGAATTATTCACACTGATGTGGCGTGAGGGGTGGTCCGTCAACGCGACTAAATCAACATAAATGAAGGAATGTACTTGCTGAAGGCCCTTGAGTTCAGAAAAACGTAAGGTCGGTAATTGCTGAAGCCACTTCAAAATTCCTTCGTTGGAGGCGTGCCAGATTCAGACACATGCAGCGACACAACAACTGCTTTACTTGTTAGTGCTCTGGCTCGTATTGTAATTTCTATTAACGTAAACTTTCAGTTGAGCGCACCCTTTCAGTTTTTTGCCTTCGACTTCCTTTATACCCAATAATGCGGATTTACCTGTCAGCAAAGTCACTGATTGGTACAAAAGCATTTTTCTGTCTCACCCTGAGACGGACCACCACCTCCACCAATACATCTCTCTGTCGGATGCCTTCTTTGACTTTTTTCCCGATCGACACTTTGATAAAGAGAAGGCAGTTGTAACGACCTCTGCGCTGTTCTCAACAACGATGCTAGGCGTAGTCACGAACATCATTAGCAGCGTCCGTGTCTGCAGCGTCGACGGACAAGCTTTCTGACGAAGAAGCAATACGTAGTCCAGGCATCGCGACTCTATTAGTCATCCAGCTGAGTGTTTGTTTTCTCAAAATGACTGTTATCTTTGAATACCTTTTCGACACTACTGGAGAGATGCCCCAACGGCGGCTTTACTTTTTCCCCATTGTAACTCAATAAAGATATATGACAGGTCATGTAAATTACCAAACACAAAAGAGCGAGGAAACCGAGGGAGCGTGCCCAGCGACCGAGGTTTACTGAGCGGAGAACACAACACGGCCCAGGAGTTACTATTTTCTTTCATCAGAGCGCGAAGGTCCGGAGGACCAAGAGCGCGAGAAAAAGACCCATTTATCCAGGTATATTGTATTTTTCTTTTTCTGGGGCGTCTCTCCACTCTGTACCCATAAAAACGGATGATATTTACAGAAAATTACATTTACACTTGATCTGAGTAAGAGATTTAGAAATATTCCCCCCCCGTGGGGGCTTTAGATCCACCTTTTTAAACAGCTGTCATTTACCATTCTTATTTTTCGTCAAAGTTGACATTAATCCTAGCCATCGATTGAAAGGGCATCATCTGAGCTATCGCGTTCACTCACAATCATAAAAATACCAATTCAAATCAGTGCGCTAATCTGGAAGGAGCCAAATCCAGCTTTCCGCTCAGTTAGTGCATACCAAGCGGGAGTGTGAGGGATAAAATCAGCAAAAATACCCCATTCCATACTGCATTAACTTTTGAGACTGCCAACATCCTTTTTTATTTGGCAGTCAGTGCTGGCATCAATAGCTCAACTTTGCTTTGCAGTCCAAAAAGGTGCACTAAACTGAAAGTTTACGTTACCAGTATTTTTGTTTTTGGAAACACAACTCAATTTAAAATTGTACTAGTATTTTGCGAGCACTGGTCCTCCTCACAACAGGCATAACAAGAGATGGTACTACAGTACAGTGTACAATGCCGTGCCCGCAGCCCGGGGGGGTTTCTGGAATCGAGTAGTTTGGTTTATTTTGTTTAGGTCGTTCGATAGAGGACAGAAACAGGGTGTTTACCAGAAAGTGCGACCGTGCCGCGGCTTTCACCCGCTTTCATGGAGTGTATGCGGTGTCGATCGCATTGTGACCACTGATGCCTGCTGCGAGATCGCGACTGTTCGTTGGGTCTGATACAAGTTGGATACTGAGCGTTAACTGTCCTGGTCCTGCCTGCCATGTCATCTCTCTGCCTCTCGGCTCTCTCACACCAACAAATTCACTGATCACGAATCGGTGCATATGGTATCGTTGTTAACTTTGTATGCCATTCAACGTCAAGCACTAAACGCCTACGCCGGCTAGTCGTCACGGCGGCTGCTTGCCAGTCGCATCGGCCAATAGCCAGGTGTGTTCTAACACTCCTCGCCGTGTGTACATGCCGGCCTTTGCTAATCTAACCCATCGACATCAGGGTCTGCAGCTCTCTTGTCTTGGCTGGGTCAAGGACCTTTGTAGTGAATTCCGTGAGCATGATTTCGGAGCTGATGTACTGCGTGCGCATGCCGCCGTGACGCTCAAAGCCGCACAGTAACTTGATTCGCACGTCGGTGTGCTTGGTCATCAGCGATGACGCCTCACCCTCGATCTGACGGACCGCGCCTGGTTGTTGACGTGCATACACATCTCGCTGAGCATCTCACGGATTCCAAGAAGCTCGCGCGCCATTCCTGAGGCAACGACGAGGTCGGCCTTCATGGTCGAGAGCTAGACGCCGCCCTACTTTTTCGAGCACCAACTCATAGTCATACCGTTGAGCAACACAACCCCACCAGTGAGCCACTTGCAGCCGTCCATGTCAGCCGCGAAGGACGCGTCGCTGTACGACTCCAGGCTAGGTGGCGTGAGGATGCTTAGGTAGCAGGTCCTTACGGTGCGCTGCTTGAGCTCTTGCATACCCTTCATGTAGCACACAATCTTCTTAGCCATCTTCCAGTTGTGGAGCCGTGGTTTGCGGGGCGAGCGCGTCGCCTTGTGCGCCGCAAACGCGATGTCGGGCCACGCACATTGCCTTACGCACACATGAGGCCCCCGACCAGCGACTGGACCGTCTTGATCGTTGGTTTCTCGTTCACACTCGTGGCTTTGAGCAGTGCGCCGTCTGCTTGCTGCACGTCGTTGCCGCCAATTGGCGCCCGCGTGGGAATTCCGTCCGCGAGCCCGTGGCCGCGAAGAAGGTCGCCAATTGCCTCTCCTTTGTTCAAGTGAGTAGCTGAGCTTGGCTCCCAGCACCGCTATCATGCCGACAAACCTGCTCACAGGCCCGAGGTCCTTGGTTAACAGACTTGTGAGGCTCGCAAAGAAGCGCTAGACGGCCTTATCGCGTTTCGCTGTCCCCAGTAGGTTGTCGACGTACACGCTGACCTCTACGAGGTCATGTTCATCCTTTTAGTACATGCACGTGTCGGCAATGCACTGAAGGAAGCCCACGTCGTGTAGTCGTGCGGGGAGACGCACTTGAAGCATGTGGACGCTTCTATCTCAAGCGTCTCGAGACTCAGTTGAGAGTGTCCGCAGTCAAATCATAATATGCAATTATAATATGTATATGTGGTGGTGGTAGATTACATCACCCTCGGATATAAGGATATGTATGTAAAGACAGAGAAATATAAAACGAAGATAACCGCATGTCTGCCGAGGACAGACATTTCTCTACAAGAGCGAAAATCGTCTTCTGCTCTCGGACGAGCAACACCCTCCTCAAAAATGTACTATTTATTACCGATTAGTTAGGGACAATAAAAATGTGGCATGAA
>JAASGD010000946.1:0-14614 GCA_023334115.1 Globisporangium megalacanthum | reverse complement strand
TGCCTGTAAGATACAATTCTTTCAAACTGTTTTGGTCTGTAAAAACTTGTCGGCATGTCAAACTTCGTTAGTAAAGGGACGCCTGTACTACTGTAGTGAAATCAGTGACAAAAAATATTTTTTACTCCTGTGCATGTTGTATTCTGAGGCTCAAGAGGCTGCGCGAGTTGCTCCAGTCGCACAGGCACATGTGCAGTCTGCTCGTCTTCCACCGGATCGAGGACGCACGCTGTGCAGCTTTAACTCCATCGTCATCCATGCAGTACATTGTTTTACGTTGCAGTTCGTCTTCTTACGCATACCGGCGCATGTCGTTCACGTAGCGGATGCTCAAGACCATCTTGGCGGGCGAGTCGCAACCAAGCAGCTCGAACTCCATGGGCGTCGGCGGGTACGAGTCGCTCACAGTGAACGACCTGCTGCTCAGCATCTCAACGTCGTCCTCGTAGCTGTCCGAGTCCGAGTCCAAGTCGCCACCGTCCAGTGACGCCTCGGCGCTGTCCGAGAAGACGCTCGACGACGTCTGCCGCACGCGCTGCTTCCAGCTCTCGTCGCGCACCTCCACAGGCGACGCGCTCGTACTTGCAAGCTCGCTAATGATGCTGCCACGCACACGCTTGCGACGCTTCAACCGCATCTTGGCCTTCGTGTCCGAGAGCAGCTTCGCTGGCACAGGCTCGAACTCGCGGTAAATGTCTTCGATCGAGAAGCGGAGGTACCCGAGCAACTTCTTCGGCATTGGCTTGCGCTTGTGGTACACGTTAATGTCGATCATGGTCTCGAGCGACGAGATGCTAATGAGCCACGATTGGTCAAACTTCGGCGTGGTGGAGCGCCGAATCGTTGTGCTCTTGTACCTCTTCATCTTCGGGGGCCCTTCGGCTGTCGGCTCCATGACGCTCACGACCACTTGCGCGTTCACGTTGTCAGGGAGTCCGTCAATGTACAGGCAGTGCACTTCCACCTCTGTGATCACGTTCGAGTCCGAGAGCGGCTTGAGGTGGTTCGACACGAGGTCGCGCGCTGGCCGGCGGCCGCCGTCAAACGTCTTCTCGTCCATCAAGTGCGTCGTGTTGCTCACTGACTGCGACATCTTCTCGACCACGCCGAGCGTCCCAACGACCGGTGACGCGATCAGCTGCATCGTACCTCGGCCGACGCCCTTGGCAAAGCCCTTCAAGCCGCCGCTTTTGGCGCCTCGCACAGGCTCCTTCACGAACCCAGAGACGCCGTGCATCAAACTCTTCGAGAGCACGATGCCGCTCTGGTACAGCCCTTCGGGCACGTGCCGCGGCTCCTCCGACGACTCTTGGCTCTTGAAGCTTGTCGCCTTCTTCACAACGTCACCGAGTCCGTTCGACACCTTGCCGATCGAGTGGAATGGCGCACCGACCACAGTCTGCGCCAGCGTCACCGCGCTCTGGCCCTTGCGGAGACTCTGGCCGCGCATGTCGCGCTTCAGCTGTCGCGCAGCAAGCGCAAAGCCGTCCACAATCTCCGTCGCGAGCCCGACAGGGTCTCCGAGCAGCTCGACGCTGCCCACGATCTTGTACCACTGGCCGACGACGGCAAACACGATCTTCCAGACCACGTCGAGCACGAGGTCGTTCTGGTAGAAGAACGTGTTCTTGTACACAATCTCGCCAAAGTGGAACTCGGGCGTCACGTGCGCAATGCCGCCGAGGATACTGCCGAGCGTCGGTCCGACAATCGACGAGATGCCATCGCCACTGTCCTCTTGCACCGAGTCGAACACCAAGTGGAAGTCGTACGGGCTCATGCGCCACCGCTTAAAGTATAGCAGCATCCCGGCTTGGTCGGCTTCGTCCGGCAGCGGCAGCTCCAGGGTCAGCAGACCGTTCTTGTACTCGATCCCCTGTATACGCGCCGTCTCCTCGTCTGTCTCAGGGATGAACTTGGAGAACACCCGCTGGAGCTTCAGCAAGTACTCGAGACTCAGCTTGACCGACAGCGAGTGCAGCTCAATGTTAAAGTCGTTGACGATTGTGATGCCGCTCTGCGGCGCCGTCTCGACAGCCACCGCGAAGAACGGACGCTCGTCGTGCGTCGGCAGCCAGTCCTCGCGCTTGTCGCTGTTGAAGCCACTGTCGAGCGGGGCGAGCACCACCGGATATGGCGACCCGGGCGTCATGTCGTCCATCTGGAAATGGTGCAACGAGAAGACGCACGTGCGCGAGCCGGCGGCCGACTCGAAGCGCATGTTCTCCATCGTCAGGTTCAGCACCTCTTGCGGGTGGTCGTCCACGACCGTGATCCCGACGCCATGGAACGCCACGTCGATGAGCAGGTCGCTAAGCCAGTCGTTCAGGAACGCTTGCTGCCGCACGGACGCGTACACTGTCGTATCTCCGATCGCGAGCACGCGGGTCACGCCATCAATGTACACTTCGCCGTGCAGTGTGTTCGGCGTCATGTTCTCGATCACGCCAATGCGCATAAAGTCCACGATCGTCGGCACTTTCCACTGTGACGGGATCACCTTCACCTGCAGCGCTTCTGCGAGCGGATCGTCCCACACGAACGAGTGGCTCTCGAGCGGTTTCAGAACCAGCTCCTCGGCACCTTTCGCGTCGCGTTGCTGGTACCGGAACGCGTACCGACTCGATCGGTTCTCAATGCGGTACGGCGGCGCTGTCGACACATCCTTGAGCGTTACACAGATCGTCGCCTCCGCCGAGTGGATCGAGACGTTCACGATCGGCCCGTCGCCGAGACTGCCCCGCGACCACCAATTAAAGTCGTCGTTTGTCTTCACCTCGCCATCCGTCTCCTTCACTGGGACTTCCTTGCTCCACTCACCGGCGTCGCGTGCACCGCCGTCGCGTGCGTAGTCCCGGATGCGCAGCCCCGTCCAGTGCTTCTCCTTGCCCACGAACGAATACACTGCGGCGCGTTCGTTCGCTTTCATTGTACAGTGCTGCTGCGTCTCTACGCCAACTCGGATCTTGGGGCCTCGCTTCTTCTTGTCGAGCAGCACAGGGGCCACTTGAAGCGGACGCGGCACGCGGTTGATGACCACATAGCGAGGCGAGACGACGAGGATCTTCGATCGGAAGAACTGCGCCGCGGCAGCGCGGACCTCGAACGCCAGCACGAACGAAAAGTCCCCACTGCCGCTCGGCGTCAGGTCGCCAGTCGTCCCAACGCTCGACAGGTCCGTCGGCTCGGACCAGTCCACCTTCTCGAACTTTGGCAGGAACTTCTTCATCTGCGGCGAGCTCATCGTGTCGCTCTCATAGTTGGGCGGCGTCGCCTGGTACGGCTTGACGCTCAACATCGCCTTGGCGAGCGGCGCGTTCGCCAGTATCGGGATCGCACGGTCGCCGTGGAAGTACGCGCGGTGTTGCTCTGTCGAGCAGATCGTTCCTTTCGGCAGTTTGAAGCGGAGGTCAAGTCCGCTGCGGTTCTGGATCCAGTACGGCGCGTAGAGCGTGATCGAGCGCGCAGCATTCGCCAGCCACTCTTGCTGGTACACAATGCCTGGACCGTCGTCGAACCGGAGCTCAAAGATCTCCTTGTTGAACGCTGTGCGGTCCGCATTCAGGTCGACATGGAACGCTGTGCTCCAGCGGTCCGCGCGGTTCGCCTCGGACGCGCAGAGCCGCATCTTCATGATCGCCGGCGCGTCCAAGTCCAAGCCAAAGATCTGCACCGACTGACCGCTCTCGACAAACATGCGCCGCGAGTTCACCTCGTTCACGAACGAGAAGTAATCCGTTTGCCCGAGGAACTTCACCGCCTTCGCGTGCGACGAACCGTCGCCCGATACGCGCAGGTTGCCTTTACTGTCGAGCGTGTCGCTCGGGCAATCGCCTGCTTGCACAATGACGTACTCGATGCCACACGGAAGCACATTGTGCAGCACAAGCTGCGGCTGAATCACGAGCGACCACGTGCCCAGATGCACATTGTTGAGCGAAGTCTTTTCGACGACTGACGTCGGCTGGTTGTCGATGCAGCTCAGCGACGGGTACACAGTCTCCGTGCCTGCCGCAGCGTACTCGTTCAGACTCGGTAGCAGCACGTCCTTACCCAGCTTCTCGGCCACGAGCTTTGTCGCAGAAATCGACGTCGAGCCGTTCTGGAGCTGAGCGTTCCGCGCTTCCCGCTGCTCGAAGCGCGTGAGGTGTTTAAACAGCCGCTGGTCGCGCACCGACAACGGCAGGAAGTTGCTCCACTCTGTCTCCCCAACCTGACGAATCGCAAACGAGCCAGTGTCGACCAAGTCGATCGGGATGCTCATCGACGTGTACGGCGGCAGCACACGATAGCGCTCAGTGCCGCCTCGCTGCTCCGGGTTGTGTCGCGACACGTCACCGTTCTCGTCCACGAGCATCAACTCCGAGATCTTCGCCGTGTCGTTTCGAATGTACTCGGCCGACGACACCTTCACTTGGAGTCCGTACGTGCCGTCGCCGCTGATGTGGACAGCGAGCAGCACCGGCAAGTACGTCCGCATGCACTCCGCGTAGTACGAGTCAATCCACTCGTACGACGGATCGAGCTCCTTGACGCGGTGCAGGCACGCAAATGCCTTCTCGAGCTCACGACGGGACGGCTTGCCGATCTTGTTGAGCAGCTCCACGCCCTGCGTGTACAGTGCTGCGATCGAGTTCTCCGCCTCGACATCCGGGAAAAACGGCACGAGTTCGTACACTTGCGCATCACGCGTCGCGACGATCGACACGTTGTGAATCGTCTTGAAGCCCTCGATCTCGATCGAGATGAACTTGTCCACAGTCGCGCGCATCTTGGAGATCGCAGCCTTGAACTCCTCCCACGACACCAGTCCCGACATGTCCGTGTCAGCGAGTGCGATGAAGTCTTCGACCGCCTTGTCAAGATCTTGCTCCGAGAGCGAGCTCCCGCTGCGACGGAAAGTCGACGTCGACGAGTGCGAGTGGCGCTGCTGCTCTTCGTCCTCAAAGATATGGCGCAGCACTGAGCGCACCTCTTCCGTGTCGAGCTCGCCACTGCCGTCGCTGTCCGCGTTTCGGAACGCCTGACGTAGCTGCTTTTCTTTGAGACTCTGCGCCTCGTAGTCCTTCAGCTCCTCGTCGACGTTCAGGAGCACGCACGGGTGCGCCTCTCCAGCGGGCACGCTCACGACCGCGGTCACAGTCTCGACGCGCAACTTCTCCTTCAGCTCCTTCTTCGCGACCACGTAGTACTTGACAGCAACGCCGCTGTCGTTCAGCATCCAGAAAATGCCGTCTTCCTCCTTGATGTGCGCGCGCTCACGCTCTGCCAGACGCTCCGCCTTGGAGAATGACGTCACGTTCGCGTTCACGGCTTCCATGAACGCAGACGTGATGTTCAGCTGCAGGTACCGGTCGGACGTGTACACAATGTCCGTGTGCGACTCGGGGTCTTTCTTCAGATCCAGTACGCCTTGGTAGAACTCGAGGAACGGCTCGATCTGGCGCGCTTTCGAGTTGTAGTACTTGCCGTACACGTCAAAGCTGAGCTTCCCGACACCGTAGTTGTTCTTCGCACGACGATGCACTCGTACGTCTGTCGACGAGCTCGCAGTCTCGCCCTCCCACATGGAAAAGTTGCCGTAGATCGCGAGCTCTTCCAGCGACACTTCGAGCGCCGGCAGGCCGAGCGGGAGCATGTCATCCATGAGCCGGAAGTAGAAGCCGCCAAACGCCGTCGAGAAAATCGTGTGCACAAACATGCGAAGCTCTGGAGTAGTGGACGTCGATTGCGAGCGCTGGGTGCGTGTGCCGGCGTCGAGACTCGAAAGCAGCTGGTCGATCACGTTGCCTCGACTGCCCATGTCCATCTCCTTGCTCAGCAGCCACACGCTCTGCTCACCAACTTTGACGAGCGACGGGTTCACAAGGCGGTACCACGCTTCCTGCGCGTACTCATAGTTCTTGAACGCGCGCACCATCTTCATCTGCACGACCATCGGCGCCAAGCCGTTCAACGACGTCTGCGACACGCCAACTTGCTCAACATAGCGAGCCCAGAACGCAGACAGCGCCGCAGCATTCGCCAGCGTCGACGCGTGCTCACCCTTCAAGAACGGCACTTGGCTGCGCTGCATCGACGCGTCAACGTACTCCTGTCCCGTGAGCGACACGACGCCAGTGTGCAGCCGCGGGTAAATGATCTTGTTCCGGCTCAGCGCACTCTCAAACTCTTCCAGCGAGATATCGCCGCTGCCGTCGCTGTCCACGATCGAGATGAACTCGCGCACTGTGTCGTCGAACTCGTCTTTCGTGAGGTTCTGGCAGTTCGGCAAGCTCCGCAATAGACTTTCAATCTCGTCCACGTCCAGCGAGCCGCCACCGTCCGTGTCACGCAGCTTGAACTCCGACTTGAGGTGCTCCAAGTGCTTCGTCTCCTCAAACTCCTTCTTCTTCGTCGCGATGCGCGCTTCAAGCTCCTCACGCTGCTTCACAACACTCTGGTCCTCGACCATCGAGTCGTTGAGCGAGCTCATGATGCTCAAGAACACGCCGAGGTCGTTCGGCGACAGGTTCAGTGCAAAGTCCGACATCTTCATAATCACCTTTCGCTTCGCGCCAGCTTTCACGCGCTCGCGCTTCGACGAGTGCACAGCAATCTCTTCGGCTTTGTTAAGCTCCGGATGCGCCACCTCCGCAATCTTCTTCAGCGCCCCTTGCCGTGCGAGTCCCCACAGTTTCGAGCCAGACTTGGCCAATCCGCGGCTAGAACTCATCGTCGAACGGCTCGAGCTCAGGTTCGGATCGCCAACTGTGAGCTTGTAGCCGAGCTCGAGGTCGACGCCCTCGCCTTCAAGCTCCAGGATCGTGCGCCGACCTCCAAGCTCGAGTTCGATTCCGTCGTCGCGCAAGACGATCGTGCACGGCTGCAGCGCGACTTCAGCGAGCTCGAGTTCAATGCCTTCGTGGTGCGCAGAGCTCACAATCTGTAGCTTCGCGTCTGACGTGAACGCCAGCACGTGCGACTTGACGGACGCCGAGTCACCCAAGAGGCAGATCTCAATGCCCTGCACAAGCACTTTGCACGTCAGCGGCATGCCGCTGAACAGCAGCGGCGAGTACTCGTGCGGGAGGTCGTCTCGGTACAGCGGCGCCGCCTGCTCGCGCTGCTCGGGCGACTGCGGCCCCGAGAGCGTCTCGTACGCGAGGAAGCGCATTTGCGTCGCTTCGTCCGGGCTCAGCGCGGGCACAAACGTTTGCATCGCCGAGAGAAGCGGGTCGAACACGACGAGCACAGAGAACGAGTTGAGCTCGAGCCCAATGTCCGTGTGCGCGTTGCCTTTCGTCACCAAGTGCAGCGACAGCATCGCTTCAGCGTCCGGGTTGCGGTCCAGTAGCTGCGGGAACACGTTCCGCGTCACACGGCGCTCGTCGAGCAGCTGGAAGCGCCGGATGCTGAGACCAACGACCATCGCGTTGTCGTCCGCTGCCACTTTCTCGAGCGCCTGAGAGAGCTCGAGCTCCAAGTCGTGCACGACGAACGCGAGCAAGCAGCGGTCCGAGTCCTCCACGAGCTCAAACAGCATCTTGTTCATCGTGAACGAGATACTGACAGCGTGGAACATCGGTGGGCCGGTCGGCAGCTCTGGCTCGTACTGCTCGAGCGGGTTCTGGAGGAACTTGCGCAGGTTCCCACGGCGCAGCATGTCGTCAGGCATGTGTGGAAGCGGCACTCCGGCCCGTGGGACCGACCACGCGAGCGCTTGGGCACGCAGGTCGAGGAGGCGGCTCGCGAGCGCATTCGCTTCGAGCTCTGCGAGCCGTGCTTGCCGGGCAGCGATCGCGTCCTTGTTTGCGTATTGAGCGTACGTGCGCTTCAGGAGGCCCGTCTCCTTCTCGAGCACCCACTGCTCCTTGAACAGCGTCTTGTACTCGCTCGCATCGGTGTCGTCCAGCTCCACACACGTGATCTCGTCCTGCACTGCCGCGCGGTTGCACCAGTCTGCGTGGAAGCTCAACGGCGTAAGCAACGCCAAGAGGAACCGGATCTGCGCCGGCCGGATTTGCAGCCCGAACGACGGCTGCGCGTTCGCGAACGCCACGTCAAGCGCCAGCGTCCGCTTGCCACCGCCAACTTGCATCAGCAGACCCTGGAACACGTACGGCATGTACACGCCAATCTCCATCGAGAATGGCTGCACGACTGCGCACGCAGCGGCGTGGCCGCGCGACTGCGGGTTCGCAAACACTTCAAACTCGTTCAGCTGCACGACGCGCTTGTGGCGCGAGTCGCTGTCATGGCTCCGGCCAATCTCAAACTTCTCAAACGTAATGCCGAGCCCTGCGGTCGAGTACTCGTCGACAATCGTCACACTGAAGCGGCGCACGACAATTGCCATCGAGTCGATGATCTCGTCAATGAGCACGTGCCAGAACGCCGGCGACGCAGGAGGCGTCGCAGCGGCAGGCGTCTTGCGGCTCGCTTTCGCTTTCTTCGCGGCCCGAATCGCCTCGCGCGCATCTGCAAGCGCCTTGAGCTTCTGAACGACAGTCGCAGTCCACGTGTCTGCGCGCGCGAGCCGGGCTTTCGCCGCGTCTTTCACAGCTTGCTGCATGCGCTCGAGGTTCTCTTCGCGGGTCCAGATCCACTTCTCCGCTTCGTTAAGCGTCAGCCCAATCTGCAGCCCGGCAATGTGCACGCGAGACTGCATACCAGCGCTCTTGCGCCACGTCCGTGGCAGCAGGAAGCGGTCAACGAGTGGGAGCTCAACCACAAACTGCTGCAGCTCGAGCTTCTCAAGGTCGAACGGCATGCCGGCGAGCGGCTCAAGCGCGGGCAGCACGCTCTTGGCGAGCGCGAGGTTGTTGATTTCGAGCACGCCGTCACGCAGCGACCAGAAGATTAGGATCTTCTCGCCGACGTACTGGCGCGCAAAGCGGCGCAGCAGCAGCGTGACCAGCGCGTCGCCAAACACTGCGAAGGCCACCGCGCCGCCCACTGCCAGCGCCAGCACCAGCGCGAGCAGCATGGCTAGCGATAATTGAGTCTGTGCGAGTGAGTGGCAGTGGTGTGCGTGGGATGGAGCGAGATCGCGAATGGACGCGTGTTGCGAGGCGAGCAAGGACGAGCAGTCGATACCGATCGATCGATCCGGTTGTGATGGTCAGCTTCGACTCGGCAACTGTCGCAAGCGGCACACTCTGATTTTATGAAGGCAGCATATTGACCAATGATCTATCACTAAAAGAGTATAATTACCAATCAGCAAGCGCGCGATGACAATTTCCCGACGTTCATTCGCCGAAATGTTATAAAACCTCGAAAAATAACACAGCCTGCACTGTCTCGAGATACAGTGAAAATTCCGTCCTGAGTTCTCCAATCCCGAACCATATAGAGATCTGTATGCCAGCGAGATTTGACATTTGCACTTCCATCTTCGTTTTCCTCAGTTTTGAAGTTGAACTGAATGAATGTTCCAACATGTGCTGTGAATGGCAGGCAGCCAACACTTCACCCACGCTAGGCACGTCAGTCAACACAGCCCATTGACGACGTCAATCCAGCGCCGCGACGTCCGTGAAGTCGCCAGCACGAGTGCGCTCGTGTTCCTTTGCGATAGTGTCGGTACTCCTTGTCACCGTCAGATGCGATTGTACGCCACCCGCGGTCCGCATCTCATGCAGAATCTGCTCCCGCGAGAGCGCGCGTAGTGGCGCCGCCGTCGGGGCTGGCGGCAGCAACGTAGCGTGCGGTGCGGGGTCCCGCTTTAACTCGCCGTCACTATCAGTGTCGCTGCTTTCGTCTCCGTCCTGGATCTACGATTCGTGGGTGGACAGACGAACAACAACAACAACAACAACAACACAAGCAGCGTAGCATTAGCTCACGCTCGTTTCTGTACCACAAAGGAACGAAGAGGACACCACTGTCTCACCGAGTGCACTGACGGGAGCGCGAGCGGTCGGTGGAGGAACGGCGCCTGCCACGCGCGCTGCTCCAGCCGCGCCCAGCTTTCGCGCGCGTCGCCCACCTCGCAAAAGAACGAGGCGAGGCTTTGCGTAGATGGTGCTGGTGGGGATGGGGCCGTCTCTGGCTCCTGTGCTGCTGACGAAAGACACGAAGGAAGCAGCGGGGTGTGGCTCGACACGCTGCTCGGTGCTGGGGGCGGACGCACACCGGTGAAAGAGGCAGCGCTGTGCACAACTGGCAAAGTGCTGGTGGCCGTGACCGTGTTGACGGCTGCGACGCTCCGAGAGCCGCTTTCGGTCACTGTCCCTGCTGATTGCGACAGGGTGGACCACACGGTCGCCGCCTCGCGAGGTTTGTGCGGCGCACACGCGGCGTCGTCGTCGTCTCCAGTCTCTTGCGCACACACGGGTGCTACTGCGACAGCGTCTCCACGGCCCAACATCGACGTCTCGTCGACAGACGCTGCGATTGCTTTCGGCGTCGCGGAACTCGCCGGCCTCGCTGCATTCTCTCTCGAGACTTTGGAAGCGGCCCAGAAGCTCGCACCGAGCTCCGGTACGCTGTCGCCCAGCACCTCACGCCTCTCAGCGGCCGAGTCCGCTTGCGCGCGTTCAATGCGGCCGTCCCACTTGGCGCGGTCGGCTGGGCCGAGACGCGCGTACTGCTCCTTTGTGATCCCGCGGAAGCCCTTGAGGTCGATCGCGTCCAGGGCCGTGCAGATTCCCGTTTGGTCGGACGTGTTTGCCGAGCTGCAGCTAGTCGACGTGTTCTCTTGCGCGTCCCGCAGCTCCTGGTCCTTGCGCGCGCGCTCCTCGTCCAGCTCGCGAATGCGCTTCTCGCGCACCTGCGATTGCCAGTCGCGGAACTCCTGCAGTGCGCGCTTGCGCTCGTCGTTCTCTCGGGCGACGAACGACCGCTTCGCCTCGAACTCGGCCTCGCTCCCGCCTGTCTGCCACGCTGCGACTGCGGCTCGCTCCATGGGGAAGATCGGCCGGTCGAGGAACGCCAGCTGCGGCAGCGACGCGATGTACGTCTTGCGGAAGCTCTTGGTCGTGGACACGAGAGCGTTGCCTGTGAGGCGCAGAGCGCGCAGCTGCGGGACTTGCTGGAGCACTGCGAGCACGCCGACGTCCTCGAGGTGGTTGTGGCTGAGGTCGACGTTCGTGAGCTGCGCACAGTGCGCGAGCTCCTGGACGTCGCTGCTCGCTGCGAGCAGGTTACGCGACAGGTTGAGCGACGAGAGCGCGGGCAGGTGCGCGAGACCAGCGAGCGTAGCGATGCGGTTGTCGCTGAGGTCGAGCGTGTTGAGCTCGCGCAGGCTCTCGAGCCCTTCGACGCGCTCGATGAGGTTCTTGTTCAGGTACAGACAGCGCAGGTTCGTGAGTGGCGTGAGGTTCTCAATGCGCGTGAGACCGTTGGATTCGAGCCAGAGCGCCTTGAGATTTGCGTATGGCTCCAAGCCAGCGATGCGCTGAAAGCCCTGGAAGTGCGCGTACCTGTGCTGACGGCAGCGAAGGAAGGGTCAGCGAACGACAGGAGAAGCAGGAGAGAAATCAATGCAATCGCAGCACACGTGTTGTGGTGCTTAACCCGATTTGAGCGCGAGACGCACAGGTTGTCGTTGAGCTCCGGGGTTTCGTAGCCGTCGTTCTCGAGGCAGAGCTCACGCAGCGTGTCTGCGTCCATGACAGGGATGCGGCCCTTGCGGTCCTCGTGGAATCGCTTGCGCTCGAGCGCACGCAGGCGACTCGCGGGCGACAGCACAGCGTCTCCAGGCATTATTGTCGGCAGATGAGAGCAAGCTGACAGGTTGAGTGTGTGGCCACTCGTCGGAGAGGTGACGCCTCAAGATCGCGGTGTAACCCGTAACCCAGCGTACCCCCAATAATGTAACCAAACGAGCATTTACAGTGGCAAAGCCTTCTTCTTCGTGTGAGGTGAACTTTTTCCAGTCTCCTGCTTCCCCCATCACTCCCTTAATTCCCTCACAGGTCCAGCAGCTTGAATTCGTCGCGGAAGAGGCTCACGTCGCGCGTGTCGGCCACCTTGACGAGGTCGAAGCGCTCCATGCACGTGAAGCAGATGCGCAGGTAGCTCCAAATGTGCTCTGCGCGCTGGTTGAGACTCAGCGCCTGGAGGTAGCACTTGGTCGCCTCTTCGTAGTCGCCCAGGTTCGCGTGGCTGATGCCGAGGTTGAGCCACCCACGCGCGTACCGCGGCTTGAGCTCCAGCGCGCGGTGGTACGACGGGATGGCCTCAGACGAGCGCGACGAGTTTGCGAGCGTCGCGCCGAGTTTGTTCCAGAGCGCGTACTCGGACGGCCGCTCCTGCGCAGCAACGTGGAAGCTCTGGACCGCTGCGTCATAGTCCTTCGACACGTTGTAGAGCACGCCGAGTACAACGTGCACGTCCGAGTCGTTCGGGTCGTGCGCCCGCGCCTGGAGCATGAGCTGCATGACCTCGTCCATGAGCGACCCGTCGCTGTACTCGTCGAGCTGGATCTCGAAGCCGTGGAACTTGGGGTTGTGCTGCACCCAGGCCTTGAGGTTCTTGAGCGCGCCTTGCGGGTTGAGCTCGTTCACGTTGCTCACGCCGAGCCCGAGGAGGGCGCTGAGGTTGTACGGGTCCTCCTCCACCGCGCGCTCGAGGCACACGATCGCGCTCTTATCCTCGTCGTTCTCAGCGTGGCACTCGCCGAGCATCCGCCACGCCTCGCTGTTCTCGGGATGCTGTTGCACCTCGGCCTCGAACGCCAAGATCGCTTCCGACAGCCGCCCCGACTCGAAGAACGCTACACCCTGGGCAAAGTTCTCGGACGCCGCCAAGTACGGGTTCTCCGCCTTGTACACGTACTCGCTCGTCGCGTCCACCGTGTCCCACGCGTCCTCGAACGGGTCCGTCGTTCGCGCATCGGCCATCGCCTTCTCCCAGATCGCCTCCTACAGACACAGCTGCACTGTCAGCGGCCGCCACACTCTTCACGGTGCACGGTCGGACGAGTACGTACCAGGTTGTCGCCTTCGCCCCACGCGTCTGCAAACACCTTCTCCTCTGCAGTATGCGAGTCGCCCCAAGCGCCGTCAAACGCACTCGCACTCGCACTCGCACTCGCAGTCACTCCAGGCGCCCCTCTCGCGGACTCCCACGCGCCATCCATGCCGTGCTGCGGTGTGCCAGCAGCCTCCGCAAACGCGCTCTCCATCGACGACCCGCTCTGCTGCCAGGACGACTCGTACAGGTCGCGGTTCGCGCGCACGTCGCCCTCCGATTCCCCCCACGCGCCTTCGAGCGTGCCTTCGCTGCGCAGTACGTCACCCACGACCGCGTTCTTCTCCTCGTCCAGTTCCAGCTCACCTGCGCCGACCTTGTTCATGAACTGGAGGAACTCGCTCTGCTGCCACTTTGGGTCCGGGTTCTGGCTCATCGTGCGCGCCATCTCGCTCGACGCGCTCCGGGTCTCGAGCTGCCGCGTGCGGTCCTGCGTGATCTGCTCACTCGCCTCTTCGAACTGCTGCTGCGAGTAGTTTTGCTGCTGTTGCTGGTAGTAGGTCGGCGCTGGCGCCTTTGCCTCCTCCCACGCGAGCTCCTGGTGCGACTTGCCCGCGGACTGCCACACGTCGTCCATGTGGAGCGACTGGAAGTCGTCCACCCACGCCTCTTGAGTGTGCGGTCGCTGCTGCTGCTGCATAAACGGCGGCGGAGGGTGGTGGCGGTGGGGCATTGGGCCGCCGAAGCGCGCTGCGTGCTTCGACTCCTCGAACGCGGCTTCGAATGCCGCGTGGTGCGGGTGCATCATCGCCATCGGCTGCTGCTGCTGCTGCTGCATTTCACCGGCACGAAACGCCGCCTCCATGCGGCTGCGGTGCATTGCCTCTTGCTCAAAGCCCTGCAGCAGCTGCGCGTCGGCACCACGCGCAAAGTTCTGGCGCTGCATCTGTGCTTGCATGTCCCCCACGTAGCTTGGTTGTGGTCCTGGTGCGTGCCGTGAGCGCGCCGGACCGCCACGCGCCTGCAACACGCTGTCCATCGCCCGCGAGAGCGGGTTCTGCGCCGCGACCGTGCCGTCCACGGCGCAACCCGTGCCCTGCACCATTTTGCCGAGGAGGTCCATCGTGAACGTGCTGCTTCCTTCTTGCTCCTGCCTTGTTTGTGTATCGAAATGTGTTTCGAGCTTGAGGTTGTTTTGTTTTCATATTCGTAAGCAAATTCGATGCCAACTCCCAGAAAATCCTCGCAAATCATGTCATTTGTTGTGAAAGACTTTACAAAGGCGACGCGACGAAAAATTACAGAATGGAATCGAGTTTTGAAGGACAATTTTTTGGAAAGCCTTGTTTTTGCAAACAGCTTTTTACCGAAATTATACTTGCTTTTTTAAATTATACTTGCTTTTTTTAGTGTATAGTTTTTAACAAGCAATCTCTGACTCAACTTCACAATTTTACGTAGGTGGCGCTGGCAACGTGAAATCCGCTACGCCTCGCTGAGCGATGATTGATACACCATTCGATAGCCTCGTGTCTGGTGATTCTGTAACATATTCTGTATGCTCGAGAAGACACCTGGGAGCTGAGATATCGTTTCCTGTGTGCCCCCAACTCCTTCGAACCGCTGGCATTTTTGCACCTCGGAGACACACCTTTTTCGAGTTAAAATTTTCCGAAAAGACACGAAATTTGTATTCAAATGTCCAACCGATTTT